>JAGXEW010000217.1:0-249549 GCA_030684275.1 Acipenser oxyrinchus oxyrinchus
CCACAGCATCCTCCCATGGCACTGTTAACTCTACCAGGTGAACAAGGCGTGTTGATCCAGACCACAAGACAGTCTGGCCGAAGGTTAGTGGTGCCAATCTCAGGTGGAAAAATAAGCCATTGACTAACATCTGCCAGCATTTTCCAGTCTCTAGCAGCTTCCAGTTGACTTGGGCGAGGCTTGGTTTTAACACCTTTTCTTGGTGGTTGCTCTACTGGATGGAGGAATATTGTCTTTTGTGTGTAATGCTTTGATGGAACTGGTGTCAACTTATTGGTCATGTTACGCTTGTCTTCCAATGCTAAGGCCAAACATTGCAGCACCTAGTCATGGCACCAAGTAAACCATCCTTCCATAAGCCCCACCTTACATCCTGTCAAAATGTGCTTTAATGTTGCAGGTGGGGAACACAAAGGACATGAGGGATCCTCACCCACCCAGAGGTTTAGGTTCTGTGGTGATGGGAGAACATCATATGTTGATCTGATGAGGAAACTGATCCTGCACTGTTCCACTGTCCATAGGTCTTGCCAGCCGATCTTGCGTTGTTCCATACTCTCCCATCTCATCAATTTTCCCTGTTTGGCCTGGGAAACGGCCTTTACACACCTCATCCTCTCCTACTGCTTTTGTACCTCATTGACTACCAGCTTCCTCCATTGAGCTCTTGCTGCCTTGTGCCATGTAGGAGGAGCTGAACTGATACCAAGACCCCCTCTTCCATGCTGAACTTGCCCCATAATATCACCTATTCGAAGGGCAGCCTTCCACGGCTTTCTTGGCCGCCCACTTTCTTCCAGTTTTCAACACAGGTGCTGCCTCCCTTACGCATTTGTCGCGTCAATCTACTAATGTGATTTCCAGTCAGACCTTGGTGCACTTAAACTCCTCAGTTAGAGCAGAGACTGGTAGATGCAGTATACCTTTACTGTAAAGTTCCACTCTGTTGAGGCAGCGTGGAGCTCCCTACCATTTCCTGGCGTATGAACTGATTAAGCAGGCACGATTCCTGCTCCGGTTTACATGGCTTTTTACAGCTATTTTTATCGTGAGAAAGCGATTGACCCTGCCTTTAAAGTCACGCTGCCAAAAGGACATCCTTTTGTTGTTTCACGATGTATTCATGTGACAACGTCACACAGTCATAACTGTAGAGTCTATTTTCAAGTGCATGTAAACCAAGCCAATGTTCAAATGGGTGTTTTGTAATATTGATAACAATCTATCGAGCAGAAAAAAATATTAAATAATATAAACTTCCTAAAACATTGGTAAACAAGATAGCCCTGTAAATAACATGATTCAACTATTATACAAATATTAAACCTAAATTATATTAACAAGGATTTTTGCAACAGTTGAGTTGTTATTGTGTATTGTGCACGCCCTAGTTGGATTTAAAACAATGGTTCTCTCATTCCTCTGTGTAAAATGATTTTATGAGCTTGTTGTGACATTCAGACATAGGGAAATGATTAACATGTAAGCCAAGATCTCTTTTGGGTCAATTATATTGATATAGATGTGACCCTCACACTTTCTTCTTGTAGGTCATCTTCATGATAGTGTTGTTGTTGTTGTTGTAGTGTTCAGACCATGCATACTGATTTCCAAATGAGGAAATTATAGGGTTTCTGATGGAAAAGCCCCGAAGAAGCCCTGCTTTTAAGTGCATATATTTATATGGTCCTGTGTTGGTCCACAACAAAATCCTAATGGTCACAGGCACATTTTTCTGGGGGTTTTTACATTTCAGCCACAAATTGCAATTCTGTTTTAAATTCTCACTTATCTAACTGTAATATAGCTTTAAATCCCACAAATAAGCCTTCTACTGGAATTGTAATCTCATTTTAAATATCGCAAGCAGAGCTTCCAATAGAAATGTAGAATTTGCTGCCACTCAGTAGTTGGGGGTGGGTTTAAAGTAATCAGAACAAATCAACGATAGGTACGAATCTGGAAGGCGGGACATTGCCCACTACAAAGGTAGTTTATTTATTTTTTTGCAGCAGTAGTATTTTTTTTTATTATTATTTAATGGGAAAGGGTGAAGTCAATGTGAATGGAAATGGTATTTAAAACAATAGTTTTAAATACCACAGGCAGGTGAAGTTTTGAACCATGCTATCTTCAAGTCATGAGGCACAGGTTAAATGTTTGTGTGTGGACAAGAATACTTTATAGGTGAGCTGCTAAAACACTGGTAACATAAATATAAATATATATATATATATATATATATATATATATATATATATATATATATATATATATATATATATATATATATATATATATACAGTACTGTGCAAAAGTTTTAGGCAGGTGTGAAAAATGCTGTAAAGTAAGAATGCTTTCAAAATAGACATGTTAATAGATTATATTTATCAATTAACTAGATGCAAAGTGAGTGAACAGAAGAAAAATCTAAATCAAATCCATATTTGGTGTGACAACCCTTTGCCTTCAAAACAGCATCAATTCTTCTAGGTACACTTGCACAAAGTCAGGGATTTTGTAGGCATATAGTCAGGTGTATGATTAAACAATTATACCAAACAGGTGCTAATGATCATCAATTCAATATGTAGGTTGAAACACAATCATTAACTGAAACAGAAACAGCTGTGTAGGAGGAATAAAACTGGGTGAGGAACAGCCAAACTCAGCTAACAAGATGAGGTTGCTGAAGACAGTTTACTGTCAAAGTCATACACCATGGCAAGACTGAGCACAGCAACAAGACACAAGGTAGTTATACTGCATCAGCAAGGTCTCTCCCAGGCAGAAATTTCAAGGCAGACAGGGGTTTCCAGATGTGCTGTCCAAGCTCTTTTGAAGAAGCACAAAGAAACGGGCAACGTTGAGGACCGTGAGACGCAGTGGTCGGCCAAGGAAACTTACTGCAGCAGATGAAAGACACATCATGCTTACTTCCCTTCGCATTCGGAAGATGTCCAGCAGTGCCATCAGCTCAGAACTGGCAGAAAACAGTGGGACCCTGGTACACCCATCTACTATCCGGAGAAGTCTGGTCAGAAGTGGCCTTCATGGAAGACTTGCGGCCAAAAGCCATACCTCCGACGTGGAAACAAGGCCAAGCGACTCAACTATGCACGAAAACACAGGAACTGGGGTGCAGAAAAATGGCAGCAGGTGCTCTGGACTGATGAGTCAAAATTTGAAATATTTGGCTGTAGCAGAAGGCAGTTTGTTCGCCGAAGGGCTGGAGAGCGTCGCGAATGAGTGTCTGCAGGCAAGAGTGAAGCATGGTGGAGGTTCCTTGCAAGTTTGGGGCTGCATTTCTGCAAATGGAGTTGGGGATTTGGTCATAATTAATGGTCTCCTCAATGCTGAGTACAGGCAGATACTTATCCATCATGCAATACCATCAGGGAGGCATCTGATTGGCCCCAAATTTATTCTGCAGCATGACAACGACCCCAAACATACAGCGAAAGTCATTAAGAACTATCTTCAGCGTAAAGAAGAACAAGGAGTCCTGGAAGTGATGGTATGGCCCCCACAGAGCCCTGATCTCAACATCATCGAGTCTGTCTGGGATTACATGAAGAGAGAAGCAACTGAGGCTGCCTAAATCCACAGAAGAACTGTGGTTAGTTCTCCAAGATGTTTGGGCCAACCTACCTGCCGAGTTCCTTCAAAAACTGTGTGCAAGTGTACCTAGAAGAATTGATGGTTGATGCTGTTTTGAAGGCAAAGGGTGGTCACACCAAATATGGATTTGATTTAGATTTTTCTTCGTTCACTCACTTTGCATTTAGTTAATTGATAAATATAATCTATTAACATGTCTATTTTGAAAGCATTCTTACTTTACAGCATTTTTTCACACCTGCCTAAAACTTTTGCACAGTACTGTATATATATATATATATATATATATATATATATATGACCTCTTCTTATTCAAAACATTTCTTTTGCCCTTATGTTCACAAATGGTCTCAAGTCAAGTTGCTATGGCAAAGCATTTACAACACAAACAGCATTTCAATGCATTTTGCTGAGTTCTAGAGATTGAAGTAATAACATAATTTCAAGGGGAGCTGTGGAGAAAG
Organism: Acipenser oxyrinchus oxyrinchus; assembly: GCA_030684275.1. Classification (NCBI taxonomy): domain Eukaryota; kingdom Metazoa; phylum Chordata; class Actinopteri; order Acipenseriformes; family Acipenseridae; genus Acipenser; species Acipenser oxyrinchus. Next base: position 4,086 of record JAGXEW010000217.1, read on the forward strand.
ACGTGTTCCCAGAACTGATTTCTGCAAGAAGATTTTTTAAATGTTTCTGAAGTTGCTATCTACAAAGGTCAAGTATTCAATAAACAGCATGCTATTATATATATTATACATAATAGCATTCTTATGAAATTATAAACCTACAGTAGGTCAGACCCCACTCCCACATATAGTACCCACTTTTCTTCATTGTTTCTTCTAAAAGCAGTAAAGATGATACATAATTAAATGATGAGAGTCAAACATTGTTTATCTGAATGAATCATCAAAGATTTTGATGCTCTAAAACGTTCAAAATACTTGAAATGTGGGTAAGGGGTGGTGTTTAGTAAGACATGTTTAATAAAAATGATGTCTCAGAAAACAAATTCTACTCTCTGCAGCTCTTTACCTGATTTATATACTGGGTATTAATATGTTCTGGTTTGCAAGCCAAAATGTATATCAGAGCTTTTTGTCCAAATTTAGTTAGAAAGAAGATTCCTGTGCAAAATGACTTTCCTTTCCACGGTTCATTATTTTGCACACGTGCAGATTAAATCTAAAATTGTATTGTGATAGTGAAAGTTTCCTATTTTCATATATTCTTCTCTCATGATATGGTATAAGGTCCTTCCTCACCTTTACAATTGAGTACCAACCAATGGCAATTAAGTTCTGCACTGAGTAATCAGAATGCTTCAGAATGTTACAGGTGTGGTTGAAGGTACCAAAACATCATGAAATATAGCAGTCTGCAATCATTCCAAATTGCTCTCATTATCGAATGATTGACTTTCATAAAATGTATGAAAATAACCTATGCATATTCATAGACAAGTTGCAATTGTCGAGTTGTTTTCAGGGAAGCTTCTTGTAAATTATGCCCCTTATTTTTCATGATTTTTTTTTTTATTATGTATGTATTTATTTGTAGCATATAATGGTACATGTAATTGAAGATAATGGCTGCTGCAGCCAAGTTAATTGCAAACCAGCTTGGTTTCCAATCGAAATAGAAAGGTAAACCATTAAACAATAACCAAAGCTCCTGAGATAAAAGTGGAGCAACACACTATATTGTGTTTTAAAAGCATATTTTATTTTACAGTCTACAAATGAATAAACATAAGGATACCAGGAATAATTGATTATCAACTACAAATGCTTTAAAAAAATAATACTATTAATGTTTGTAAGGAAGCATTTTTATTAATATAACTATAATGTTTTCTTCTCCGTCACAAACATTGAAAAGAACAAGGGATTTTGTTAGAAATGGCTTTATCTGACCTTTCTTAGTTTGTGAGTTTGAATGATTACTCCTGCCTTGTGTTAGTGCTTAAACAAAGTAAAACGTATGTGATTGAGTGTTTTGGAGTTACTGATGATATAATGGAACATGTAAATAAATGCAGACTGAGTGGAGTATCACTGTACTTGACTATATAATAGAAATATTAACAGTTTAGAATGCATATGTTTTCATGAAATCAGCTGTAGTACAGAATAGGATGTGTGCAGTGTAAAGTTATGTATTCAATATGTAAGTCTTTTCCATATACACACAAATGTTGTTCACGTGATGCCTCATCCACATAGAGGTTGTAGGGCATCATAAAAATTAACAGAATGAATGTTTACAAAAACTGGGACAGTTCAAATGTTTAAACATTTATAACCCTAAAGTTTAAAAGCTAATGAAATGAAACGTAAACCAGCATCCCTACTGTATAAGGAGATGTATCTGATTGGCTCTACTCCTACTTTGACAAAAGAGAAAACAGAGGGTAGGCCTATTTTAAATGGCTGTCTTGACTGGTTTCATGCAATAAGAATCCATTTTGTACCAAACTCTGTAACTGCACAGCGGTTTATCCAAAGTGAATCAGAGATTCTACTCATATTGTGAGAAGGTTGGAACAAAGGATCGATTGACCTTGACCTGGTTTCCTTGACCTGGTTTCCCACAGTCCTTGTATGTCACTTAGTTTATCTGTGAGACAATGACCTCCATGACCTACTTAGTTTGTGAGGTGCTGAGTGTAAAGATTAGACAGACATAAAGCATAATTTGAGTATACTGTGCCTCGCTTTGCTTGGCTGAAGATAAAAATTTAAAAAAAACAAGAAAGGATAATACTGGTACTACTAATCCACGTGCACCAGACTTCAAGAAGAACAAATAATGCTGTTGATTGTGTTTATTTTTAATACCAGTACTTTTATGTTCCTGGCAAGATAAGGATTCTCAAGACGCTGTTAGAATCACTACAAAGAATAACATTGCAGTCGATCAATGTGGTACTGTATGTAGTCTAGCTGAGACTCACAGCAGGAGCTCTGGTGTTTTTATGAAGTAATTTTTTGTTTGAAGGTAAGGCAAGAATATGCTTGTTTGAAATGATCTAAGAAATGAAACATGTACTAGAAGTGGCTTGAGATAGATGCTGAAAAAAAGACACTGAAAACAAGTATTATGTATAAAACAGTGTAGTACTGTCAGTGATGTAGTAAAATTACCATCATCTTCCAAACTTGCATAATTGTTAATGAGGTTCATACACTTAGTCCATTCATTTTCTATTGGAATGCATCAATGCATTTTTTTTTTAAATCAAGCAATTAAATCAAGCTAAGTATTTTTAAATTGAAGTTAAACTACATAACCAGAACATCAAATCGTGTCCTGTAATCTTTCAAAGTGGTGAAATTACATTACTAATCCATCATTTAAAAAAAGCCTCATTTACATACTGAGCACCCTGAAAAATGTGACTGTATTACAACTTATTAGGATAACCTATTATATAGGTTAATTGAAGCATTTATTTAAGACCAAAAAAGTAACATGCTGATTGCACTGTAATTGTTTACATAGTTCATTGCATTTTGTATTATTGTTTTGACAGACTTCTTGGTGGGTTTTAAAAAGAACAGCCTTTACATGAAACTTATGTGCACTAACAATTAACAAGCCTAGTGTAGGCATGAATGTTCAGTATTTCAATAATAGTTTGTAAGCATGTGGGTGGGTAAAAAAAAAAAAAAGGAAGTATAGGCCCAGTGCAAATAATTGCAGATGCAAAATTCAAATTGCATTGCTCCAGGCAATTATTTTGCACTGTGCTTTATGTAAGCTTAAGAGTAGGCTTGCTACTTTTCAATATTAATCGGTAAAGCTCGTTATACATCGAATTCCCCCAAAAATATGAGTGTGACTGAAATAAATTTATATACGATAAACGCCGGTAAAACCACTCGCTATTTTTTATTTTCTTACCAAAAATAATAATTTAGAAACCATCTCTAGTTTGTGTAGTTTTATACTTCCTGTCTGTCCCATCTCCGTTCCACTCTGAATGCCTGGGGATTGGTGTTAGTCATGTCAGTGGTCCGTTAGTACTGTAGTTTCACCCTGTTCTGACAGATCTCGTTGACTGAAGCAGTGCTAGAATGCTCTCATTTGCCAGCCACTGCGCCTGTCATTCAAAGCGCCTACTTTCAAATTAGCGGGTTAAGGTGTATGTAAGGTTTTGCTTTAGGTATACGGTGACAGTTACTAGTTTGATTTGAAAATTGGGCGCAAGAGAAAAGCACTTAATGAATAATGTGCAGAGTACCCTGCCCGACGGCTGAAGTCTCCATGGCAGGATGAAGCGGCCCATCTGCCTTGCCTGTGACTCTGTGTCCGGCTGTGCTAAAGCTAGAGAGGGGAGACTCTGAATAATAAGTTAGTTCTGTTCAGTTATCTAATGTTTTGTTCTGTGCATATTATTTCTACTTGTAAATTTATGCTATAAAGGTCTGTGTAATACATTTTATATGCTGCTTTTACTGCGGTTTATTTGAGACAATCTTAAATGTATAGCTCAGCTGTGACCAAACGTTATTTCAATTAGAATGCTGGTAACCATGGTTTTGGTGCATGTTGAATATGATAAAGGGGTTTCACTAAATGAAACGTTTTTCAATGGCATATTGCTTGAACTGAAAAATAAAGATTAAAAGAAACCCAGTAAATTCTTTCTAAAATAAACGTTGATATTAATTGTCGATTTGCCAAAAAAAAAATCGAATAGCAGCAAGCCTACTTAAGAGCAATGCAAATTACTCAACACGCACAAATAACGATCCACAATTATGATAATGAGGATCTCAATGAGGAGAACTAAAACCCGTAAGCCACTATAGCCTCCAGGCTGCTTCTTAGGTTGTGTATAAAAAGATGTGAGCATCTTTGAATGTCTTTACACAAACAGTCGTTGGTTTGTAAATGGAAGGTATACAGTAAAGCTCTCGCATCTTATTTTTTAACAATCAGGAAGTCCTAATCTAATGACTTCCCTATGATAATATGGTGCTATTTTTCATCAAATAAAACCAATACAACTGAAATCCTGGCATTCCTATGTGTATAATGCAATAGACAGTGAAGACAGTGTCAGTAAGACGTATCTAATGAAAGAACTGAAGGAGCCTCCTAAGAACTGAACGGCACAAAGATGAATGCGTTGGCCTTTACTGGACTTCACCTCAGTGACTAATGTGACTAAAACCACTGGGAACCATTTATACTTGTGTGTGCATCTGCTGTATCAGGTAAGAGTTATTTGCTCTCTGGAAGAGATTATTTCTCACAGAGAAGGACAACTTTAAATATAGTTGCAGCAGACAACTGCATTGACTGCAGTGGCAGGCTAGACTTTAAGGTTTCCAACTAGTTGCATGCATATGCACATATACTCTTTACATAGATGCTAAGATAAGAGTGTGAAAAGCCCAAATATCTCGGTAATTACTTGATCGATTTTGTTGGTTTCACAAAAGGCACTCCTTGTTAACGAGTTCTACCAGCCTACCAAAGGAGGTGTTTAAACTCGCAGCCATTTTTAGTTATTTGAGCGCAAAAAATTGTCTGAATAATTTGTAAAAACTCATTTTACGCCATTCTGTAACTTTAAAACTACAGAACGGATTTTCACAATCTATACCAAAAACAATTCTCCGTGACACGGACACCAGGCATGCCAAATGGCGTCCCGATCGGTTTAGAAACAGCAGAGAAAACATACCCCTCAAAATCATGTTTAAACAATAAACTGTCTGTCACTCTTATTGTAACGGCACTATCGTGCCACTATAATACAGTAATACCTTGCTGTTCAGGATTGCTTTTGTGTGCATTTCTTCATTCTCCACGAAATCTTACAACCAAAAAATATAAAACAAATCTTAGTAGTAATCTTTATTTTTTAGTGATAATTTACTGGACTATCAAATGTTATTACAGTACTTGTATAACACAGTAATGCACAAAGCGTTTGGAGAGTGAGATTACAGACCTGTTGTTCTTGCTGGAATTAATAGTTAAAATACAATTACTTTTACTTCCTGGAGAGTGGGATGTAAGAGCATAAGTACCAATGTCAGAGTACTTGGGGCTGGATATGAGCCTTCTGAGAGACTTGCAGTATTGCATCAAGCCTGTTAGGCTTGCACAACAGGATGAAAAGCTTTTCTTTGAGAGATTTCAGTAGTAAATGGGGGTGAGATTCAAAGATGGATATCTCTGTTATTAAACCTTGCCAGGGTCCGCGCAAACATTAAATGTTGGTTGCATCACTTTGTGACTTTTGATTGATTTCATGTTTTACTATTATGTTGGTACTCCCTGAGACACGGTGGCTGTATAAAGAGGGATAAGTTCAGACATCTGAGCTGGACACGCTCATGGTAACTGCTTGGCGCTCAAGTTTGTATCTAACCCAGCAAGTTCAAAGCTTTTGTTATCTGTGTCCATACTCTGAAGCAAATGCAAATTTTCCAAAAGGAATCAAACAATTTGTATGGTGTAAAATTAACAACAAACGAATCAGATGTGCTTACAAGTATAAATGCAACAAGATCTGTATGCTGCTGAAAATGTTTTATTTATTTAAAAAATGTACTTGCCTTTGCACTTGATTCAAAATAGGGCCAATAAACCTAAGTAATTGCAAAGTATCATAGGTACGATTTAGTATTGGGATGAGCAGTGTATTCACCAAGAAACAGTGAAAGAGAAAAGCTTCAATGGGAAACCAGTCCCGTTTTAATAGTTCTCTATCAAAGTTAACAATCAGTGGTTTCTTAGGAACACTAATGATTTATCAAAATATCCTCAGCCTGTCATTGGCGTAATGGTATTGGTGAAAAATATATATATATATATATATATATATATATATATATATATATATATATATATATATATATATATATATATAATAAAATCCAATACCGCAATTTTTTTCTTAAGAAATAAAAATGTATTATTTCAGAATTATTTGTATTTCATACAAAAATCACATTAACTAAACTGTACAGCTCTGCTGTGTGCCTGCATGTATTTGCCATGCACATAGTGCTGTGCAGTGATTATGTCATGTGACTATATTATTTATAAAATCTGTGTGCCTGTGCAGCGTGCCAACACCCACTGCTCTGTGTCTGATTCAGTATTATTCAGTGATGACCCACGTAGGTAACATCGTCCTGTTACATTATACAGGTCAGATAGGGGCACCAGGGCCTGCTACTGATAGAGATTAAAGAGGATGGAATTTGTAAATAATTTCCCCTGCAACACAGTCCTTATCTGACCTTGCACATTGTGTTGTGTGAAATAGTGATAAAGCTAAGCTTCTCGAGTTGTTACGCTTCAAATACTGTACCCATATAACCGAGTAAATAGAACAGATACAGACTTTTACACATGAAGGGCATGCACATCCAGCAATTACAGATGCCATTGCAGTCTTGATAAATATCTCCAATTTCTCTGGCAAAATATAAGCTCTGCAACTCTGCAAAAAAATAAAGCAATACTGAAGACCTTGTTTTTCTGTGTTTTCTACGTATGTATTGTGATGGAGTTTGTAACCTTGAGTGTGGTTTGGGTTTCCATCTTGCTCTCTCCCTTGCGGTTTTTGTTTCCCACCATCCTCCCTCCTCCTCCCCCTCTGAACTGCTGCTCCACCTCTGCAATGGTCTCTCTCTGGGAGGAAGTGAAGCTCACTTCCCAACCTTAGAGGACCAGCCGCTGGCCTCATCCTCCGCCAGGAAGGTTCTCCACAAGCCCAAGGGGACCCCGTGCAAACCTATCATAACTCTTTCGTTTTCCCATTCTCTCACCTCTAGGTTCCCCTTCCTATCAATTCCCAAGGTTCTCCTCTACACAGGCCTTGCTCTTGTCCCATGAATTACTATTATTGTTTAACAGGAAATTGTTTGAAAAAACATGGATAAATAAATTAACACATTTATATACAAAGATAATGGTAAAGATCACATAATGACCTGAAAGACTGGACTGTAGTCCCAGATATATGCTACTGTAAACCTACCTTATTTTAATCAGCCACCAGGCAGACTTAAAATGGTTTAATTCTACAGCTTCTCTGTCAAATCAGTGGCTTATGCTACGGTTTCTGTCAAGAGGTAGTAAATCCCCTTAAGTTTGTACATTTGACCCTGTTTCAAATGACAGAAGAGGTTTTCTTTTGAGCAGCACTTTGGGTGGGCAAGAAGACCCAGAAGAGGGAGAATGAGATGTTGTACTTATTGCAGTGCTTGAAATGTGCCACTCACAGGTACTCAGTACAGCCACTTCTCAGTTGCAAAGATGTGTGTAGAATCACTTTTTATGCCCAGAAATATCTTTATTAGGTTCATGTATAAATATGTTGTTCTTTGTGTGCTAGTGGAATGCTTTTTGGAGTTATATTTGTAACAGCAGCACATTTCAGTAAATTTATTTCTCATCTGTGCACTTGAAGATGGACATGGATGAACAAGTCCTGTATAGAGAGTGGTTTGTTTTGCAGAGACTTCAAAAAGGATAGATGGGGCAAACTTTTTTTTCTGAAATGCAAATGGTATAGTAAGTAATTTGTCACTCCCAAATTTATGTGACTACCGGCAATTTTGTTAGTTCCCATTCTGCATGTAAGGACTGCCTCAACGGACAGGGTTACCTGTACAATTAGCTTGCTATAAATCATATTTTAAATTTTTTTTTTATGGACAGTTTTATGTTTTTATTTTAGTGTAGTATTTTGTACGAATTTTACAGTAAAGTTTCTTTTGTGTGTGCATTTGTGTTTATGGAAGGTTAGGGACAAAGCCACTGGCAGCATTCATGTACTGTACTGTCAGGAACACATACAAGCTTCCCACTGCCAGAAGGCAACATACTGTAAAAGCATCCCATGGTTTCATCTAGACTCTTATACTGTTGAGTCGTTGCTGTCCATGTTTAAGAAAGCACTTAGATGTCAAGGGATGCTTATATATGTAGCTTTTTTATTGAATGAGAGGGTCATGAAAATGCATCTTGACCATGAAAAATATGCAGCAGTAAAAACAAAATTCATTCACAATATAACTTCAATGTGTTATACAGGTTGACTGTTAGTTACAATGTGCACAGTATTGGATTACAGTATTCAATGTAGTATACTATTACATACTGTACTAGTGTGTGTGTTATGCAAAATATATAACCAATGTAGCTCAGCCAAGTGCATTATGTACAGGGTGAGTGTAATATTTTAAATAAATTACTATACCTGCTTTTTAATAGAAAAGTTTTTTTCTATTTCAGTAGCTAAGCTGGTGTATTGTCTTGTTTTATAAATTAAATAAAGAATGGTCAAGATAGCAATAATTTAAAGTAACATAAGACATGTTATACCTATTCATTAGGCATCCTCTAGTTTTCTTCTGAATGTAATCACTAATGAACTCTCTGTTGCCAGTAAGGGAAGAAGGTTAAAATATTTGGGTAATAACATTTAATGTTAACTACACTGTAATAACACAGTGATTACACATATGGTTATGTTGTTACAATGCAATAGCATCCTTAATTACAAAATGAAAACTGAAGTTTGTTTAAGTAGAAATAAACCTAGAAAAAAACTACTTAACCCTTTAACACTCCATAGAGATGATAAGATATTGAATGGCAACATTCTCAAGGAGTCATTAGGAAATCACAGTATGGGGATGTAGTTTGTGTAGATCCTTTTGGAAAGCTGATGCACCTTACATACAGAAAAATATATATATATATATATATATATATATATATATATATATATATATATATATATATATATATATAGTATTATGTTGTCTGTAATCACATACGGTACACAGCATTAAAATGAATGTGGAATTATTTTGATTCATAGTTGTATCCTTTAGCAGCGCTTGATTCAAACTAGATACAGTAGGTACAGAATACCACCACAGGAGAGCACAACTCCAGTGTCACAAGTGGGTCAAAAGTAGTCATGTTCAATGCATTGTGACAAGCAACATACATGTTACAGAGTCCTGATCACAGAAATCTTCAACATTGGACAAGACACACAAGACACATCTGTTTCAAAACAATGTGCTATTAGGGTCATTCCGTAGGTATCGTTAATACGTTGGTTGGTACCATTTGCAAGTGGCATTCTTAGTTGGCATGATTGGCTAAATACATTACGAGCGTGCAGCTAAACCATACAAAATGGTTCAGAAATAACCATGTACACCACTGCCATCTGTTGGACATTTTTGATATCTAACAGCTTGCTAAATTAAATGTAAAATACCTTTGATATTTATTTTTTATTATCTGCAAATAGATTTTTTTTTTACAGAAAATGAGTGTATTATACGGTACCGGTAATCACTTACGATGTCCTGACAGGCTTAGCAGTCTACGCCAGATAATAATCTCCAAAGGAACTTCTACAAGGACAGCTTATCCTTTATAGCCGACAGCTTCTCAGTGTGGTAACCTCAAATAATACATTCACTGTCAAAGGCAACTGCACTAGACTTTGATTCATGGTTTCTATTGCCTACAGCATTTTTAAAGACAACTTGTATTCTTCTACTCTCCAGCCAAACAACCCAAGATCCATATTTATGTCTCAGGGCTATGCCGGGAAATCCTACATTTAAGTTACCAGCGCAAGAATCACAGAGAAACTCCCAGGAGGCTCATGCAACAGCATCTGCTATTAGCTGTGGATGTATTATAGCACAGCAGCAGTGTACAGTAGGCAGGACCCAATGCATTTGGTCTAAAAAAACAAGGAAAAGGAATATGCAGTATTTATGACAGACCAAAAAGCATTTCACTCTCATACCAGCCGAAGTCAACTAATAATATATACTAATATTTCAGCAGCCTGGAAGATATGCATTTTATGGCTAGAAATCAGAGGGGGAAAAACTACAAACAGTATGTTGATGATCAGGGTGTGTGTTGCTTTGTGTAAACAATAACGGCGGTGGAGCGCACTTCATTATTAGCAAGGGAAGAATTCTGATTGGCTACCCAAGGGCCAGTTTGGCATGTTTGGTGGATTATTCTGTGTTTTGGGGTGGACTTTGGGGCTCAAGGAGGACCTGGGAGAGTTGGGAAGATCAGCGTGAGATTGCGATCATGTCGGGGTGGAAGCGAGAGTTATGGTCAGCAGACTGGCACCAAAATTCAAGTGCAGATTCTGGGCACAAACACGTGATCACTCACTCCACAAACAAGAGTCCTAAACACTATCAAGACAGAACTCACACTTCCTAGTTTGTTATTGAACTGTGAACACACTGCACTATTATATCAGAAAAACCTTGGTGCTATTGTGTTACTTTTCACTGGAGCCAGGTACCGTGGTACGTTAATTAAGGTTCTTCCTCCTTCTCCTTCCAGGACACTCTCAGAGGGCAAGCTTCAAGCAGAGCTGGTTAAAAGTTTCAGTATTCTGTACAGATACTTTGACTTAGACTTCGTGTTGACACCATGAAACAGCCTAAACAAGCAGGAAAGAACTTACTCATTAAAGAACTTTCACAAGACAGGTTAAATGAATGTTCCTTGTGGCTCTGTGATCACACCTCAGTCCTGATCTGAACTCCTCCTACTAAGTCACCTACAATTACCTATGAATTCTGCCGAGTCACTGCACCCACCTTTTAAATACATTTTACAAAAAATGAGGAAGAAAATACTGAAGTCATTGCCACACCAGCATATTAAGAATGGTGCACCTATATGAGTACTGAGACAGATACACAGCTTTGTTGTTATTCTGAATGCCAGGTTTCTCATTTGGAGACGTAATGCTACTTGTTCATTTGTCTTTACTTGACAGGTTTCTTTTAAACACCAAGGGCATTGCTTTGATTATTATAGGATGTAGCAGAAAGACCGAATGCCAAGGCACCACACAAAGCCTGATATTTTCAGCAGGCACAAAGAAGCAGTGATGCAGAACACTGTAGTGTTAGAAATGTCAAGTATAATCAGGACCCAGCTGTAACTGGGTCAAGACAAACTAATTCTGATCCAAGGGCTTCTGGGTCTGCCATTTGAAATTTCAACTGAAGTAGGGCAGAAGAATATGTGTTGGGGATACTGAAGAATGCAGATTTGTTAAGCAAGTGGAACATACAGTACCATTTACTTATTTAGCAGCAAAAGTAATATAACTATATGTTTTCTGGGAGACATCTACAGTAACCTTTATATGTATCCTTTGCTTACATTTTCACTTTCCTACAACGTCCAGTTCATTCTTGCTGGTACTGGTAATAGAATCCTGTTAAGGTTGCCTGTGGTTAGGTCGGCCAGGGTGTCCTCAGCTCACCACGCTCCAGCGACCCCTGTAGTCTGGCCGGGCGCCTAAAGGCTTGTCTGTAAGCTGCCCAGAGCTGCATTGTCCTCTGACGCTGTAGGTCCGAGGCGGCTGCACGGTGAGTCTGCTGAGTGTAAAGAAGCGGGCGGCTGACGGCACACACTTCGGAGGACAGCGTGTGTTCATCTTCGCCCCTCCCGACTCAGCACAGGGGTGGTAGCAGTGAGCTGAGCCTAAAAATAATTGGGCATTTCAAATTGGGGAGAAAATAATAAAAACTAATTGGCAACGACTAAATTTATGAACAGCGGCAAATCTGAATACCCCTACTATTTAAATAATTCAGGTTCTTATTTTCATGATTAAATCACAGTTTCTTTTTAGATCCCACCACTGTAGCCCAGTATCTGTGATGTACAGTCACTTGATATTGGATTTTATCATTGTACATGTATAGTTACCTTCAAATTAGGTCTTTGTGCTCTAATATGTAGCTAAATGTAATGGATTCACAACACAACTGTAGCTTCACAAAATGTCATGCCATATTTCTCGCAAATCTTTCTCTTTTTTTTTTTTGATAATTCACCAATGAGCCACAGTAGAAGATATGGCACCAATGAAGTTCAGTATTCTGTGACAAGTACATATTATTCACCATAATAAGAAATAAACTTCTAAAATTTCTATGGCCCTATTTAGCAAATATGTCCACAGCCGCTTTCGCTAGGGCAAAAAAAAACTTACTGTTTCTGAAGTTTTAAAAGTCTATACGCCTGGAATTATTCTATACGAAATAAGAAGATGAACTAATATGTGAAGCACAGTAACTGGATGATGCGTCGTAATGTATAAGCAACCTACACTACAAACTCTGAAGTGGTACATTTGTTTATTAAGAAGTCACCACACATTCCATATTTTATTCATTTATCCTGGTGATGTATTTCGAGCTTGTAACACATCTTCATGTTTTACAAGTACTGCTTGTACCAAAATCTCCACCACAATATTGGTAAATTTCAGTTTTCGCTTCGAGCATCCTCATCACCATGGCTAGTACCAGGCTGAGGTCTTTGTGTGCCATTCATTTTCTTTTGGAATGTGTACCATACACACGCAGGGTTGACACAAACCCGCTATTTATTGTTTTATTGTATTATTTATTGGCAGCCCAAGTGAGGAGGATGACCAAGCCCCTCAAGCAAGGCTACTTTTTTTTTTTTAGCAGCCTGGAGGTGGAGAGTGAATACTTATGAAATAAAAAAGTAATATATAAGGCTTTGTCTGACCTTCCTGGCACTTGCATCTGCAACCTCCACCGCTGGGGCTTCAAGATCGGCGTCTGCTTCCCTCAAACCCTGTAATCTTTCCTCTGTAAGTTCAGCATAGATTATAAAGAGCTATGTTATATAAAACACAAGAAGCCAGGATGATATTGCTACCTTCTGAGGAGTGTGCTGTAGTGTTCCCCAGAGACATCCAAACATCGAATTGCATTTTGAGGATACCAAATGTTTGCTCAATTACAGTACGAGCACATAAAGGTACGGTTATACCTCTGTTCGGCAGGGGTCATGGGGTTAAGCAGCAGTCAGTAACCACCGCTTCAGTGGATACCCGTTGCCCCTCTCAACCAGCCTCTCAGACTGTCATCCCGCTGAAACGCAGCTGCCACCTGCAAATTAGCAACGATAAAAAATCATGAGTGGAGCCAGGATGGTTTGCATCTGTGATGTAGTTGTTGGCATCACACACTTCTTGCATGTTGACAGAACAGGTTCCCTTACGATTTATGTAGAGGTGCCTATTCTGTGTTCGTGTGTGTAGCTGCAATTGTGTGCAATCGATGGCTCCCAGGACACCAGGAAACCCATACCTCCCAAGAAAACCCTGCTTGTATTTTGTTGCAGCTCGTGACAGACAGGAAATGGATGAATTATCCTGCCCGCTTTACTAAAGCTGCAGGTACATTTCGCACTGCACAGCCGACTGGCTCATGTCTGCAGTAGACTGTAAAGCCATAAATATTTGCAAGCCTTTTATTATGCGTTTTTCGTGTATGAAAAAAAATGCAAACATGTTTGGCATGAAATCAAATTCCACTAACAAAACATACTTTGTATATTGCAACAGATAGCCGACATTTCTGGATCAAAATAGGTTTTATGGGTGTGATTCGCCATTTATTTTTTGTAAATATTTCTGGCTTTACAGTAACCCACAGTACGTTAGAATGAGCCAGTCATATAAAATGTTAGTGCAGTGGGTACCCTTATGCTACAGGCAAACAGTGTGCTCTCCGCAGGTCAGCCTGAAGCAGCTGGCAGATGTCAGTGATTGTTTGTCTGTTGAGGCAAAATTGCTGCATACATTGTGTGTCAGACAGGCTCAGAAAAGACAGATGACTTCTAAATATTTGGGGACATCTCCTCCTCCTCTCTTTGTCTGGCCACATAGAAATTATTATTATTATTGTTATTTATTTCTTAGCCGACACCCTTATCCAGGGCGACTTAAAATTGTTACAAAATTACAGTACAAAGTATCACATTACAAAGTATCACATTAATCCAGTGCACACACCATATTTTTTTTTTTTTTTCTCTTTCTTTTCTTTACCTGCTTCCCTGGTAGTTTCACCGATATTTATAGTTGACCATGTAATTTGCGCACAGTTTAGACCTCATTTTCACATGTCAATTGAAACACAAACTCTAACACTGTTGATGGTTTGCTAAATCGCTACATTTGTATGTAAATGAGGACACTCCCCTAAAGTTTATCCCATGTCCAGCGCTAACACTGACTTGCCGGGTGGGCACTAAAACACGGTTGCTAAATCACATAGGTGGGAAAAGTCTGTTTGCCCACACGTGCGCCTGATTTTGGTGCACTAACTGTCCTCAAAAGTGTTTTTGAGAATGCCTTAGGGGTTTGCAACGTTGCTAAATAGGGCCCTAGTCTACTAATGGTGCATCACTCTGTCAGGTTATTTGCTTTGTGTGTATAATTTCAAATTATCCCTAATTATAGATTTAGGTTTTGGATGGCTTTCCACAAAACACTGGACTTGCTGCATTTAGTTATTTGATTCTATTTCAATATTTGAGAAACTTGGGGAATTAGGCAAGGGATTTTACTCCAGATGGGCAAAAGCTTAAGACTGAACAGAGTGTTTAGTTACTTAGATATCCTTTAGTCATGTATTAGTTCAGCATTCTGCTGACTTCTGAGAAATTTATTATAGTGAGGTGGACCATTGGTGTGTCCTTCCCTAGGGTTACATTTTAATTATAGCACCTCTATCCATATAGGGGCGTTTTAAGAATTACCAAACAACAAAAACTATTCTAACTGCACAAGTGCTGTAACTGTACATGCACAAGTACATTGTTACTACTCAATTATAGTGCCTGGACCTGTTTCATGTCATCAAAAGATTGTCACCCTAGCTGTGAAAATCAGGAAGCTTAGAGGATTGACATAATAAAGATCTGAGTTGCATAATTATAATGTTACAGAAATGTAAATCTCATTCTCCAGTGTATTTTCAACACATGAATTAGAAGCATCCATTGCATATCTAATTCCTGGGGATTTCACATTTGACAGCGAAAGTCATGTTGTTTTCCTCTTGCTCTTCTAAATTTGCTGTAGTATGGAAGGGGCATATTCTACGAGCTGTGTTTTACAAACACAAACTGTCCTGCTGCAGTGTGTGTCTATTTTCACTACCGAAGAATACATAAGGATATTTCTTTTATTCTTCCATTACTGTATTTCTGTATGTATGTGTTTATTGAAGTGCAAATGTGCTTCTTATAGGTACCACTCCCTAGACAGATAGATCGATTTATAGCATTGATTGTACAACTACACAATGGCTATGTTTATAACGAAAACAGAGGTAGCACAATATGATATTATCACTATTATTCCTGAAATAAATCCACTTTTCCCTGTCCTTTTTTATTTTGACACAGGTTTACAACAAACTTACCATTTGATGATAATTAAGGAAAGGCTATGCTAATATTTCAGATATCACACATCACAAGAATGTATCATTTATTAAATAAGCACTGCATTAAACAGGATGTTTACAAACATTTTAGAAGATTTTAGAATGTTCTAATTTTACTTGCCTAATCATGGTCATCCGCATGTACACCAAATATTTGTCTCTGAGGATGGTTAAATGTAATTATTTGTTAAATGTTTCCATTCAAATTTCTTCTTAGCACATAAGAGATTGTTAATGTGCTGTGCTAAAGTTGTGCCATTAGGCTATCGATACTAATTCCATTAAAGCTTATTTTTTGAATGTTCTATTAATTGCTATTTTGTGTAATTACCCTTCCCACTCAACAACGTGATCAGCAGTATCAATAACTTCAACGTACAATGAATTGCAAGTTAAAATTATATATGTCTGGTAAAAGATAGACGATTCTTATCACAAAATCAATTCCAGTTTCAAAGCAAGGTTAGAACTATTAGAATAATAAAAGCCGAAAAGAAACTGATATTTCAGTGGTTCAGGTGTGTATATCTCGTATATATATATATATATATATATATATATATATATATATATATATATATATATAGTCTAATATATAGTGTAGAATATAATGTAAGGACAGAAACTGTCTTCAAAGGCAAAGACTTCTAAATACGACACCAACAGCAATCAGCTCGATCAGAGATCTTCAGAGCATGGATCACATCAGCTTGTGGTTAACAAGTTGAGTGACACTTGACTAGGATTTTACCTCGGTTTTTATAGAGTTTTTGCTTCACTTTTTACATCAGAAGTCATAATTAAATCTTAAACATTACTATGCTTTGACAGCTCATGTCCTTCAAGTGAATAACATTTTCAAATACACCCAGTAACTCTTCTAATAGGCCATAATCCACCTCCCCTACATTTCTGAAATATGTGAGGTGAACTTTTGAACTGATGTTATTCTCTTTTGGTACCAGGTGAATATAGTTCAAGTATAGCAGAATACATATAGAAAGATGTGTTTAATATATATATATCACCTACTTTGGTTTAATTATTCCAATCTTGGGTTAAAAATATATTTCCCTTTTAACATCAAAAGACATCCTCCTTAGTAAGTTGGCTTTATTACATGTATAGATGTGGTTTAACAATTAACTAAAACATATTGGATAGAGGCTGGTAGAAGGTTCATAGCAAACTTCAAAGTCTACAATTATAGATCCAATTATTTTCACTTAAATCCAGTCTATGAAGAACACAGTCAAACTATAACAGTTCCATTTTAGTTATTCAATGCTTTAAACTAAACGTGACCTCCCTGTTTGTTTTTACAAAAATCAGACAAGTTCAGACAAGTTTTTAGATCACCTGCTTTCTCGCCAAGGTCATTCATCATTAACTGTAAAAATTTTCCCAGATGTATGGCATTCTTACTAAATCTAAATATGGTCCTATGCTATTGCTCCTTCTCACTTGTTTTACCAGGTCTTCATTAATTTCTATGATTTAATGAAGCCATAGACAGTTCACCATATACTTCCTTTCATGTACCAGAAGATATTTTTAAAAAGATCAATCATCATAGAAACCTTTGATTTTAAACTGCTGACCAGTAAGTCTAGCTTCAATTGCCAAGAGTTATTTTCTCCAGTTACCCACGTGTCTGGTACCGTTCCATTTCAAGCAAAGACAAGGTTAACAAATGAATTACATTCTCTTTGGCAGATCATACTAGATGATTATACAGACTGGTACCATTATGCTTTGAATTAAGTTTTTGCTTTAAGTTAATTTCTGCACTATATTCTGTTATTTTCAAACTTTACAGTTCTTCTGTTAAAATAAAACATTTACACTTATGTTTGAATTATTCTAGAATACCTGTGTTTACTACTTTCAGATCAAGCTAAATAAGAAACTTGACTTATAAACTAATAAACCTTGGCACCAGTAGCTCAGACAAAGAAAAGCTTAGCTCATTTCTCAGGTGTTTTTGGTCAGCGTGACCCCAACCTAGCTCCTTTTTACTCAGACTTACAAAGATCCAATAATATTTTTACTGTTATAACAGAATAAACAGGAATATAGAATGCTCTCACATAATTAAGGGTTAATACATAGCATAGTATAATTTTTTGTATGTACAGTGTGTTTTAACACACATGCAGTTTCACAAATGTTCAATTTGTATCCCAAAGATCAGCCTGCTTCCAGTAGCAGTCACAGTCTTGGGTCAGTTTCCGCTCTCAATGAGTCTGTCAAAGCCACCACAGGTGTGTCTTTAAAAGCTTGATACCTGCAAAAACTTAAATCTTGTTAGCAGAGCTTCCATCTCTACATTCCCATTCCCATCATCAGTGGGAAGACTTCAAATAAAGTAAACTGTTTCAATCAAAGAGACATCTATCTCTGCCGCATACACCTTTCATTCAAAAGGTGATTGCACCTTGTACAAGGGAAGAGTGGTTTTAGGTTCATTCGTGACAGTATACACCAAAAATAGCAGAGTACCAAGGCCAGCCAGTGATTCATCAAGTTACAGCATTGTAAAGGATTCCCTACTTGACTTCATACAGTATTTGGTCCGTTCCTTGGTATTGAGGAGATGGTTATGTCATTCATGACATTGAGTTATTATTGCACTTAAAATAAACTGTAGGCAGAGAAAATTAACATTTACTGGTTCAAACAATCACAAGATTCCCCATTCAGTAATTTCTGCCTTTACTGTATTTGGAAGTAATAGCGACACTGACGACTTTTCTGTGGATATCTAGAGAAGGCTGCCTGTTAGGCTTTGTCATTGAAATTATTAGTACTATACTAAATATACCAATACAAATTATATTTTAATTTGGCAAACTTATTTTGGCTTTTAATAAGAAGTGACAATATGGACTGCAGACCTTGAAAAACACCTCCAAGAAAGTTTGCACTTTGATTTTATTTGCTTTTAAGATTGGGCTTTTTGATTTATATAACTGAGCCTGAATTCTGAATATACATTTTCACTCAGCTGTCATTACTTGTGATCAAGACACCAGAAATACATTATTTTATATGTCAAAGCAAATTGTGCTAACTCATTAAACTCTTAATTAAATCACAAAAGCTGAAAAACTCTTTCTTTCACGCTTGACCTTTAGAACTCTGTGCCATTGGGGACAAGATTGGAATGCAGGCTCAGTAAACTGACCTGCAGCTAATCCACTCTGGATACTTTGAAAGGTTACATTTAAATCATGTATTTTTTCCCTGTGTCAAATTCCTAGACAACTAGTAATATTACCAGGGTAATGACCGGAAAAGACTTTCTTAATGAAAAGGATATCAATACTGGGAATGACCCCACAAAACAAAATTGTATTAAATGACCAATTACCTGTCAAATTGTTAGATTTGACATTCATGGTCTAATTCACAAAACAATACTGTTCACTAGTATGGCAGTACCTCATCTGCCTTCTCTCTCAAAAGGCTTTCAGGGATCAGCATGATCAATGAGCATGTCATGTTAATTCCAGCAGATGGCCTGAACATCAGTAAAAGGGCTGATGTGTACTACAGGCAGAGTATTAAATCAGTTTCTTCTTGTAATAAGCCCAGCATTATTTATAAGTAGCTGTGAGTTCTCTGATGAGATAGAATATGAAGCATATTTAATTTCTACCTCAAGGCCAAAATAATTAAATTCCAAGCAAATACATTTGGACTTAAACCATTTTAAACTCCTCTGTCATTGTAAATAATACATAATGTCAGGGTGTGGTATTGGTTTAGAGTGAAAGAACATGCATTTTGCAAGAGCTAAATTAATTAGCTATGACACAGAATTCTAAAAAAAAAAACAGTTGTCAGCATTTGCCTGGTGTGATTTTTGTTTTGGTAACTGAACATGGCGGTTCAAAAACACTATTCACTTACCTAAATCTGCCATCTATCTAACAAGAACATGGTTACTGTATGTAGTATTACAGTCTGTGTTTTACACTGCAAGTATTTTGGTGTGTAATTTTTCTTGATTTCAATGGTGAACTCTCGCTCTATCTAATTGATGATGAACCCTGCATCTCATTGATGATTCTGTACATTACAGTATGATTTAGTTTGCTTGCCACTTCTTCAGGACTTCCAAACAGCAGCATGATTATTTAATTGAACAGTCCAAACATCAAGATTGGAACAGAACTGGGTTGAAATGGCCAGAGAAACCAGTGGTAGGCAACTAAAGTTAGGAGGCTGTGTGGTCCAGTGGTTAAAGAAAAGGGCTTGTAACCAGGAGGTCCGGGTTCAAATCCCAGCTCAGCCGCTGACTCATTGTGTGACCCTGAGCAAGTCACTTAACCTCCTTGTGCTCCGTCTTTCGGGTGAGACGTAATTGTAAGTGACTCTGCAGCTGAGTTCACACACCCTAGTGTCTGTAAGTCGCCTTGGATAAAGGTGTCTGCTAAATAAACAAATAATAATAAAGTTAAAAAGAGTTTTCTCATTGAACTCTATAAATATTGTACATGCCAATTTATAACACACAACCACATTTCATGAGTTGGTTGCATATACTGCAGTACTTTTTACTTTTAAGGTTAGTATGTTCACTGACATTTATAAGACTGTGCTACATATTGTGGCTGTTGCTCTTGCTTAATGATTTTCTTCACACACTGTAATACATTAGATACATTTTAATCGCCATTAAAGTTTGCCCTGAAGTAAACAAGGCTGTAAATCTGTCACTGCTGATGTTGTTATACTGCTTTATTAAACCTAATCTTTATACAGCAGATTCCAATTGATTTAGATTACTAATTGCTTTCCCATGCAAGATTAATTATTAGCAGCCTAATTACATTCCAGACTGGCTAATATGAAAAAAGATCATTCTGAAAAACAAAACAGTAAATTCTCAGTAGGTGCAGCCGGTAGATGAGATGTTCTTGTTCACATTTAAGGACATTTTTATGATACAAATATTACACCTGCTTGTGAAATTACTGCTGGGGATCTTTGGAACACACACACATTTTCACTTTCACAAAATAGCAGAATAGTGTAATTTAGTCTACCAAACTAATAGTGCGTTTACACTTACAACTCAGACCTGATCATTTTTTCTATTGTACTGTAGTCAGGACTACGTCACATTGAGTTTAAATCCAAGGAAAATTTATTTCAGGATTGTAAGCTCTTTACTGTGGAGCAGAGCAAATATCACCAGTAATAGAGTAGGAAAGACAGACAATAAAATCAAATTTAAAAGTTTATTACGGGTATGGCCATAATAGAATGTTTTAGACAGTGGAATAATTAACACAGAGAGAGAGAGAGAGAGAGAGAGAGAGAGAGAGAGAGAGAGAGAGAGGTCCTCTTTTTATGAAAATAAAAGAAAAGAAAATCACCTCTAATTAAAATACTAAAAACAAGCTAGCTATCTAAAACAATGTTGTTGTTTTTTAAATCCCAGACCCAGTCCTTTCTTATGCAGATCACATTTTTCTTTCAACTTTAAAATATAATTTTCGGCAATCCAGTCTTTGTGTGCAAGGAACAAACACCAGCAGCAGGATAACTATAAAAATTAAACAAAGATAAAAGACCTGCACAGCGCTAAAAAGGCAGACAGTGCACACATAAAAGTCAATCAATAAAATCTAGTAAAACAGTCACAGTTTTAAATAGCTACAGTAAAATCTTTTAAAATAAAGCACTAATCTTTTGCAAGGGAGTGGCAGGATTCATTCAGGCCAACTCCCTTTGGCAGCATCATATTGCCTCTCTGCAGCAATAGAATCCGGGTCTGTCTGTTCCTTCGTCCGCTTGGCAATGCAGAAGCTCCCTGCCAATCGAGTGATACCCTGTCTGTAGCTAAAATAATAAGCAAATAAAATTGTCTCTTCCTCGTTCCCATTTCACTCCCAGTTCCTCTTCCTGGTTTCCCGTCTTGTGTTCCTCTAAAATCATACCCTTTTTAAACTCATGCCCTCTAAAATCATGCTCTTTTAAACTTAAACGCCGGCAATTATCAAATTCAGGTGTGTGCAGTTCCGCAATTAGTTGCAGGGCGTGCACATAAACAACAAAAGCAAATCCAAAACAACCTTGATCACAGAAAAAGTAAAATAAAGTGAATACATACTGTATACAAATCAGTGAATAAATCAAAACTCAAAATGCACACAATAAATAAATAATAAAATAACGCGAATAAATCAATAATTAGTGCAATCAAAAATAATAGTGCAATCTCAGCCCTGCAACATTCTCTCCCGCTTTGTCAATGCCCGTCCCTTTCTGGAAGCGCCTTGGTATTTCTACTGGTTCAGGGACCTGTCTAGGTTGCGGTGCCTGACCAAACAAATACCTCCAGATAGGGTCAGGCTCTCTAGCACTAGCTGCTTGAGATGATTCAGGGCTAGCAGTTACGTCAGGGTATAATATACCTAGACGAAGGTTGTTCCTATGGAGGATCCGCTCTGGTCCAGCCTTCCCTTCTGGCCTCAATCTATAGCCTGGGCAACCTGGTTCTGTGGGGCCAACTACAACATAAGGCTCTTTTTCCCAGCGGTCAGACAATTTACCCTTCCCACGCCTACGGAAATCTTCCACCATCGCCGGATAACAGCGGGGCATCTCTTGCTGTCCTATCATAATGTGCTTTTGCATGGTCTGCAGCTCTAGCTGCCTGATTGCTTACTTTACTGTAAGCCAAGGTAAGCCACTCATGGTGACCTTGTACCCACTGTTCAGTCCCTCCATCCTGTGGTCTACTAACTGCCCCTAGTGCCATGTTTACAGGAAGGCGGGCATGCCGACCAAACATCAAATAAAATGGCGGTACCTTGTTGATGCATGTACCGAGTTGTTATATGCATGTACCAGTTCTGTGAGGTAATCTGCCCATCCACATTGCTGCTCTGATTCTAGAGTGCCTAAAAGATTCAACAAGGTCTGATTAAAACGCTCACACACTCCATTACCCTGTGGGTGGTAAGGAGTAGTCCGCTCTTAGTACAACCATAATACTGACACAAAGTGCATATTAACGTACATTTTAAATTAGCTCCCTGGTCTGAGTGGAACCTTTCTGGGCACCCAAAAGGCTGAGTTACATGGAGCCATAGGGCCTTAGCAGTGATGAGGGCTGACTGATCTTTAGTAGGGTCTGTCCAGGCAAATCTTGTAAATAAATCAGTCATGACTAAAATATTTTGATAGGTGTCTGAGGGTCTACTCAAGGTGAGGAAATCGATAGCAATAACTTCTAATGGTGCACTGATCTGAATTGGAACCAAAGGGGCCCTACTCTCCGGCAGCGGGCACATACTTTCAGCCATTCTCTGGTCTCCTAATTCATTTGGGACTAGTAGAAGCTCCGTCGTAGCACCGACAAGGTTTTCTCCAGTCCCAGGTGACCCAAGCGAATGTGGTACTTCTCCCATACCTCCTTGGTGTCGGCCTGTGGGGTTACTATTTAATATTAAAACTCACCAGTCCCTTGGTCCTGTGTCTTCCGGCAAAGAACTCCCTCCTTCAGCTCCAGGCATTTCCACTGTTGCAATATCTGCCTCGTCAACAGCACTTCCTTGCTTCGTTCGGTGGCTGTAGGGGGCTGCCCCGGTGATGTACCTCTTACTGGCCTGCAGGATCAGATCCTCATCCTGCACCTTAGTCCACTGGTCTGTCTCCCAGCCCCAAACCTGTTGTGGCTCATCATCCTGGGCAGCAATACATACTCTCAACCTGTGGGAAGATACTACATGGTTTTCTGCCTCCACTTCCATCTCCTGGGTGGAGGTCTCTAATGGTAACTTAAAGAGAACATCAGCATTAATGTTGACACGACCTGGCCGGTATTTCAGCTTGTACTGGACATTTTCCAACTGGGCTGACCACTGTTGTTCTGTAGCTCCGAGTCTTGAGGTCTGGAGATGAATGAGAGGATTATTGTTAGTATATACAACGAATTTGGCTCCACATAGATAATCTTTGAACTTTTCTGTAACAGCCCATTTAAGTGCTAGCAGCTCCAACTTAAATTAACTGTAGTTCTGATCATTGCGCTCTGCAGAGTGCAAACTCCGGCTTGCATAGGCAATCACTTGTTCAATTCCGTCCTGCTCCTGGGCAAGCACTGCTTCCAATCCACCCAAGCTGCCATCTGTGTACAGGACAAAAGGTGCTGTAAAGTTGGCATATGCCAATACAGGAGCTTGTAAAAGTGTTTCTTTTAGCTGTGTGAATGCCATTTGGCACTCAGGTGCCCAGTTTACTTCAGTGTGCTTACGGCTCCGCCGTGGTGTTGTGCCTTCTAAAAGAGCATGCAACGGCCTGGCTATCTTCGAGAACCCTGGAATAAACCGTCTGTAATAGCTCACAAAACCCAGAAAGGACCGTACTTGCCACATTGTAGAGGGGGCTCCCAATCGTGCACTGCATCCACCTTTTCTGGATTTGGGGCAACTCCTTGTGCACTGACCACATGTCCTAGAAATTTTACCTGTCGCTGAAACAGACGGCACTTCTCAGGCCTTAACTTCAGTCCATGTTTCCAGAGCTTCTCAAACACAGCCTCTAGGTGGTGCAAATGAGCTTGAAACCTGCAGAGTAGACAATCACATCAAGGTATATCAATAATGATTCTTGGATCTTGGCCTAGAGTGGGAGGCTTGGCAGTGTCCTGACACATGCCCACTTACCCCACATTGATGGCAGACAGGTCAGCAAGCAGGGTCCTTCTCAGACTCTGGAGGGCTTAACAGGACATCTCGCCTCACGGCTCCTTTCCTCCTGGTGGCTCTGTATTGCTGGGGCCACATAGGGGGCTGACGTGGGGACCTCCCACTCCTGAATGAAATTAGTAGTAGTAGTGACCTAGACATTTCAGACATTTGGTTTTGGACCTCTCTAAGCAGCTCGCTCTTAAATTCTTGTTTTCAATCACCTCGTTCTTCATCACTCTTAGTTGGTGGCCCCTCAATTTAAGACAAATTGAACTGAGAAACCACCTTTTTATAAACACCCTGAGCAGCACACCATTATTTGGCCAGTCTATGGCAGACACTTAGTTGCTTCTGCATGGTTTTGCTG
This sequence comes from Acipenser oxyrinchus oxyrinchus, assembly GCA_030684275.1. Lineage (NCBI taxonomy): Eukaryota > Metazoa > Chordata > Actinopteri > Acipenseriformes > Acipenseridae > Acipenser > Acipenser oxyrinchus. The sequence goes on from JAGXEW010000217.1 coordinate 28,845, forward strand.
TCTAAGCAGATTTACTTGAAATCTGCAATATTGTCAACCCATTATTGCACTTTAAAGAAGCCCAGACACTGTGTTTTATGGAGTGCTAGTACATTATAAAGACTGAGTGACATTTTATAAATACATTATGAATACAATCATAATAAATTGCTTGGGTTTTAAGTTTTGCATATGCATTACATTGCTTTAGACAGTTTTAAGAGAGGATTACATTTGATGAGGTCTCTAAGTGGCTCGCCATGTAAAAGCACGGCAGGGTGGTGTGCATGGTGCGTCATAAAGTCAGGGGAGAGCAGGTTTGCATTGTGGCTGTGCAGAGTCACTGGTCTTTGATGGGGATTGCAGAGGGAGAGTCACATTGGCTCTGGTGCTCCCACGGGTTAGGGAGGTAAAACCATCAAGGACTGTTTCTCCTCATCACACTACAGAGGACCCTAGTGGCCAGGCACCTGGCAAGCTCAGGCAGACACCTGCAGGGCTGGCCAATATGTAAGATAATTTCAACCTCTAGCAATTGTTGCTAAAGGTTTCAACACAACCATACAAAACCTGAACTTCAATTGCTGTTTTTCATCAAGCCGGATGTTGTCAGACTCTCTTTGTTGCATTTTGACCACAGATCTGGTGGGCGACATTTGAAACATACTCTTTTGCAATTTTCCCCGATTTTTGTTAGGGTCCTTATGCTCTAACCGTGTCCATTTGTGCTTGCTATCTGGCACACTACATGGTGAACATGATAAATGCGTTGACCAAACTTGATCATACGCTCCTAGCCTCATTTAGTTATTCATGTGTATATAATCCAATACATTCATACAGATATTTGAAACTTGTATATTCATGTTCTTACCCACTGGAATACTTTGTGCTTATAAGCACCCTGTTGAGTTAAGGACCCCAAAATGACTTGAAATTGTGGGTGATACCCCAGACAACATTATAATACAGCTTTTCTTAGTTTAGTGCATATTTTTTTTGGCACAGTATGTGGCCAAAAGTCCCACTAAAAGGTGTAGTAACCCACTGGAATACTGACCGCAGTGCCCTGTTGAGTTATAGACCCCAAAATGGAAGTTCAGCTAAGTGCTATATAATTAGGTTTAGGTGTTATTGTTGAGAAAGATAGTAGGCAGGGGTGTTGATTATGGCTGTGGAAACACAATGTTGTCAAGTGTAAGTGATTTTTCTTTATAATTTATGTAAAAAATTATAGTTTATATTAAGTGTGTCCCTTTAAATGTCTCAAAAGACGTTATCTTATTTATTATAGTATATAGTTTTCAGAAGATGACACATTTCCCTCCCCAACAATTATTTAGGATGAGATAAGAAAAGCTTACAATAATGTAATATTCAGGGAATGTTTCACACTAAATCATACTGGTATGTAGCTGCAGCTTTAAAACCTATAATCCTGTTCAATGTAACTTGTTAACTGGTAATATATGCAGAACAGTTTAATTATCATTATCAATTCTAAGAGAGAGTAGAGCAATTAAAGGAAGTCACATTAATTAGCTATTGCTACCCAACACAATGGAAATATCTAACATGTGCTAAGAGTACTCAGGAATATAATTACTACATTTGTCTCCTTTATAAACTTCTAAATGTCTTTTACTGCTAAGCCCACATAGACAAGTGTTACTTATTAATGTCTTGTAAAACAAAGAATCACTGCAGTGAAACAATAGTTAAACCAAACCGATTTTTGCAATGATACTGCAATGTTGAGTCTTTGAGAGTTGCAGACACTTCACTTATTCAAACATGACTGTCTAGAATATTCAGGAATCATGACCACACATTTACAGCCCCTGAATGATAGAGTATCCCTCTCTTTATTGACTGCCATGATATCTCTTCCTGGAAACTGAAATAATGTACCTTGATGGCAAAGGGCATGGTTTTTATTTTCTTTGGGCTTAGATTGCATGTAAATATCAATTAACTTCACACTGAGTGATTTAAAAGCTGCTTGGAAGCAACTTTCCCTTTCATGTGGGGAGCAGATAGTTTTATTGTTGTACTGCTGTACCAAATCCTCAAACTGACAATGAAAATATGTTGTGAAACTAGCAAATGCAGTAGACCGTTGTGCATACTGGGATATGTATTTCTTTGACGAGTTTAATCAAAGACCACAATTCACCAAAGAGATGACGCATTTCTAAAGGCAGATTTGCACATACACGTCTTGAGTGAGACTGGGGCGAGACAAAGTAACCGAGGCGAAACGAAAGGGCAAACAGAGGCTGACCTTAGCGTTACACTTGGTGCGATGGATGACAGGTGTATTCAGACATACCCAAGGCAAGTGCGTCGACAAAAGTGGCAGGGCGAAAAAAAGTGTTCAGGCTTGAACGTTTTGGGGGCAAAGCCAGCATCATGTCTGTTGCAATGCTCGAATTCACTTGCCACTTAACCCTTTCTCTACTGCATGTTTTCAGTAATGTTCTCTAACTGTAATACCTTTCAAAGAGCCATGTGAAGAGTTCTAAGTACAGCAAGTTTTAAGTACTTCCATCCAGTTCTGGGCTTCCACAAGGAATCAGCTATACAATGTAATCCCATATACACTTGATTGTTTACAGTATTTCCAACACTGCTATTTGCCATCTGCTATTAAATCACTATATATAAATAATAACCAATACAACAGCTAATTTTTTTGCACAGAAAAAATTGCATCATATTTTTTGTAAAGGAGTCGATATGAAAGCTTTATATGTAGGGTATTGTGTCTTGCTTATACTGTAGGCTATATTATCTTTCAACCAAAGTCACTTACTGGTACTGAGCATTGCATATTTACAGTATATTGTAATAATTCAGTGAAGAAGAAAGAAGCAGGTATCTTCCAAAGCAGCAGGTCTCTTATTTTGCCTGCTTGCCAGGATCCCCTTGAAAGTTTAAATGTTCTCTCCAACGCAGTTGTAACTGATGAAACAGTTTTCCCTCCTCATACTTGCTGATTCATTATGATTGGCTATAATGTATAGTGACAGTGGATAAGGATGAGAAAATCTTTGTGGAGAGCTTAAAGGGAAATGTGCCTTGCTACACGCACCCTCTTTGCAGCAGTGTCGACACTTGCATGTTGAAATGAATAAGAAAATGCTTATCATGTTGTAATATACATTACACTATCATGAGAATAAATTTTCTTTCAATGCCAATGTGATTTTGTTTTTCCTTTGTTTATTTGTGTTTTTGTAAAACAGGGTCATTCCACATCAATTATAGAGTTTGCTTTATTATATTTGAAAATGTTGAAAATTCCTCCATGGCCATCACAGCATGCACTGTAACAAAAAAACAATTAGGTTGAAGCCTGTTAGCAATTAGAAATTGTAATCAGTTCTATGTTGTTGCCATGAAAGCCACAGGGGGGATTCGAGGCTGAATGTTGAAATGTCAGTATTGCTGACCTTTTTTAACATGGTTATTACAGTATAGCTTCACATGATACATTACTGGAACACCTGCTTCTATACTTTTTATTCATGTTAACTATAATGACAGTCACAAATAATCCCTTAAGAAAACCAAAAACATAATTTAAAAAAAAGATGAATCACTGACCTGTTTTCTTTTTAGGCAAAGCATTTTGATGCAACAGTGAGCACAGGGAATCTCCTTACTCAGCAGGAAAACTCCCTTTAATGCAGTCAGGGGCTCTGCATTATTAATACTGGCAGCATACATTACTGGGGCTTGGCAGCCTACATATCTCAGGAGTGGAGACAGTGTATTTTTAAAATCAGCAATGTAATTAAATTGCAGGCTATTTCAAAAAAATGTTTCCTGGAGGCTATGTTATTTTATAAAAATATTTTTTCTTTTTTCAATGTTGCAGTTCTGAAATGATGGGGATAAAATCTGATCTGTTAAAGATTTCCTCTAGAGAATGGAAACAAATAGAGATACAGAGGAAATGACAGATCCATTTTTAATCCATTTTAATATAGTTTTGTTTTTTTTCAGCGTTCAGGGTTGTAATTTTAACTATGTGAAGCAAATCTGGCATAAAGCTAATTGTGTTCTCTATATACAGTACTATACAGTTTTTCATTGGTTATTGTATTTAACTAATTTACATGATATATAATAGTAATAATAATCTTTGATTCAGAAATACTTTAGAAAGGTTGATGGGTCCAATTACACAAGCTTTAATTTAGTCATAATAGTTGGACTCATATTATAGTTTTATTTAGGCAATAGAAATCTAAATATTCCTCATGCCTTGCTGTGACGGTCACTAAAATACGGATAGCTACGGATTTGTTATGTAGCTGGTCGATTTTTTTAGGAGGGCCCCTCTAATTACCCCCTCCCAGCCCCCAATTCAGCAAATGGGCACCGTAATGAGCCTCATCTGGACAGGTTAAAAGGCTGGGTTCTCATGTAGCGGAAGACGGAACCATCTGTGTTTGGAACGGTGTTCGCTGCACTTACTTCACAAAAGGAAGCCAGCGGGAATCTTGTTTTATGATTGAGTTTAGGATTGTAAAGCTGTCTTTGTGTGACCTGGGAGAAGCGGCTGATCTGTTCTAGGAAGCGAGAGGTCGGGAGTAACCTATTCGGTTATCTCTTGGTTAACTGTTTTTTTAGCTTCAGCCGCAGCTGGCTGTTTTGGAATAAATCTCTAAAGGAAATTGACTAGTGAAATATACTGTTCAAAACTAAGCAAGTTTATATTTACTGTGGCCAGCTACATGTAAGGTGATACACAGGTTTGGTATATGGTGCAATCTCTGTCGTTTTTCTTATAGAGAATTGTGTACCAGTATTGTAGACTATTTATATATTGTGTTTAGTTATTTATGTGTATTTTGCATAAGCGGAATTTGGTTCCAAAAAGTGGGGGGCAAAACAAAGTCGCAGCTACTGAAACATGTGAACTGTGCTTATCCTTCATTGGTAATGCCTACATTTTTCAGTTGTCTTTTTCCGATTTAATTTTATTGGAACATTTTTTCTGCACCCATTGCCACCACTGCATTGATTGGTCAACTAGCCTACTAGCATTAATTCCAACAAAAGTCTCTATATAATTAGGTAACTACATAGAAACAGTTGTATTTTGAAACAATCATCATACCACTTTGGGAGTAAAACTGATGGGGGTTCCGCCTTGAGAACGCACAAAACCATTAATAAATGAAGCTCTAATAAAATCACACTCACAATGCGTCTCTATGGTTACGCAAACTGTTTTACTGCTGCTGGAAAACTGATACAGACCTAGCCTAATACTACTGCTTTAAATGTGAAGTCAAAGTTCAATCACACAAATACAACATTGTATCATTGTATCAATCAAATGCAGGAGTATTAACACAGTAAAGTTACAGTCTCTATAAAATACATACCGTTGTTCAGAATCAATCTGGAGAGCAAATCCGTTCATTTAGCTGCAAATCATCTGACATGTCTTCAATGAGTGGCACTGCTGGAGCTATGGTGTTGATTGTATTCAGATGCATCCTGAAGCCAGAGGCCAAGGCAGCGAGTAACAGGGAACAAGGCCAGTGCTCTGGAGTTTCTTTGCTTGTCTGTTTTGCACTAACTTATGTATGATTTACCATCCTGTTCCTATGCATTACCACATGCTCTGCTTTTACTTTTTTACCATACACCTGTAAACTTTCAGAATGGGTTAACATTGTATAATGTTTTTTCTTCTTCTCATTAGTGCTACCAGTATTTTATCCACTTTAACTTTCTATATAGTTGTCTTTTTAATCAGATGTTGTTGGTTTTTTCCCCAAACTGCACATGGTCTTCTAACCATCTGTTAAGGTATGTATTACCGTAGTTGCCCTATCCCATCAGCTAATGAATAATAAGGATGCACCAGGTTTAGTTGTTTTGGGATCTCAAATCCCCTTCGTGGCAGGTTTGGCTGATGAGTGATGAGTTTGAGTTATTAAAGAATCGAGACCCCTCACTGTCTGTAATCTAAATTGTTAGTGACAGGGATTCTGCATTCACTTCAGGCACTACAATCAGCAATACTGCAAAGACAGTGTTTCTATATGAATACCAATCATTTAAAAACCCACTATAGCACTGTAAGGTCTACAATGTCATTAGGCCTTCAGAATACAACACTGACAGCTTCTATGTAGCTGTATAACCTGCTCTTGTGTGACTGTATATATTTACAGTGACTTATGAAGGTAGCATATTTAAATATGGACCAAGTCAACTGTAAACGGAGTATGAAAACATTGGAATTGTGTTTGTTATTTACAGTGAAAGTCTGAGCACATGCTTTTGAAGATTTAGCCTGCCCAGCTTTACTTTAAGCGAATGCTTGTTTGTGAACTAGGCACTTTATCTGAAGAGAAAAAATGTGAATCTACAGTAAATGCTGTGAGCTTATAAACTTATTAAAGCAACAAAAAACACTATTTTCAGGGGATAAGTGCTTGCTTGCTGTTAAGCTAAAATTTAAAAGAAAAAGTTTAAGATGAATATTTCATTTAGAAATGGCATTTCACACTAGTCTTAGTTTCACTTGCTCCAACCTTTTTAAATTTTGTTTTAAAAGCACTGTATTTTTCAACCAGCAGCTAACCAGCTCTGAAAACATACAGCCATCTTTGATAAGTGCTGCCCAAATTCTGAAGAGAGGGCTGTTGGTCAGATTGGTAGTGTTGGTTTCCAGGTCGTGCTCCAGGAGTTCAAGAGACTCTAGTGCTGGTTGAAGAGCTACAGTAGTTATACTAGTTCTGAAGTCAATGGGTTGTTGTATGCACTCATACAAAACAGTGATCGTATTGCTGCAAATTCTACTCTTTTTCTAAAGTGTACTGTTAAAGGTTGATTGACTGTATCAGATCTGTGTTCATAAAGATGTTGGCATCCCTCCATTTATAGTCATGTATAAAGTGCAATATTGATTATTTTCACTTATCCCCAAGGCATCATTAGAACTGATAAAAAAGAAATGCCACTAACATCTTCTAAGCAAAATGTATCAGGAATACAAAATCCAACATACATTATTGCAATTAAACTGCTAAAAAAACAAAAACTGCAAAATTCAATTTAATAAAAAATGCAACCATTTACAGGTAATTATGCCATGACATGACATCCCAGAGAGGTCCAGTCATAATGAAGCCATGGCATTTGCATGTAAATATAATAGTCTTAATACATCCTACACAAAGCTATTTAATAGACATTCACAACTGGAAGCCTTTCTTTGAGATAAGTGCTTAACTTGCAAATGGTACATTATACAGCATTTGAGCAGTATAAACTAGAACTTCATTGATATATCTGGAATTAAACATATTTGGTTGGAGATATAGTTTGTGAAAGTTTGTAGAAAGTTATGACTAAAGTAGTTGAGTACTGAAGCAGAACAGCAGCAGCTGGCTATTAAACAAAGCAAAGCTAATTACTGTGATGGTAAATGATCTCATTGAAATGAGCTGAATCAGAAAGCAATATGAATGCAATGCTGCTGGACTCAAAGTATGAAGTTCCTTTCCTGATACACAAGTCTGTGAAATATTACGATTGGTCAATTGGGGGAAAAAATAGTATAGTTTAAATGAGTGCTTATCCACGTTTAAATATATTGTATTTCCGCTAATGTACCTTGGAATGATCCCAAAGGTCAAATACAAGTTTGGCACCAAACCGTTTTGCGTTCAGTAGTGCCCAAATAAGTTTTCAATGGAGTACAAATGCAATTTATTTTTTTTAAATTATATTTGGTATAAAATGAAACAAACAGCAGTCTGAAGCAGTTTAAAGAAAGCCAATCTCTATTTAATTAAGAATTTGACGCAGGTCCATGTGATTAGGCCTCCATGGGAACTGAACATTCTAGTTGTATCAGTGGGAGTGACTCCAAATCCTATATGCTTGTGTCATGTTACCTGGATTGCACTGTATTCTGTTTCAGAATTTGCATGTTCAGTTAACAGGCTTCTCACTTAAGGCCAAATATAATTTCCTGTACTGCACTTATTTAACCTAATGGTCATTATCTGTACAGCAGTGTTATTACTTTGCCAATGGTCAGCTCTCAGTCGGTAATGGCCACTGTGGTCTACAAGAATATAGTATGTTGCTATATTATCAGCATTACCATTTTTCTTCTTCAAACAGTCATTTTACAGGCAACCGTTTGGGGTAATTACAAGAAATTACTAATGTAGCCCAAGATCGGCATGGTCTGACATGCACAACACCTCATTTGCAAACTGTTATCTTAAAATATACTTGCTGAAAGATTCCTAGATACAAACCGTTTCAGAACTATCTGTCAGATCGATATACTGTTGGCACAATTCAGCTGACTGGTTGGCTGGCTGTTCTGTTACTGAAAGTTAGCAACAGGAAAGTTAACAGGCAGCAGAATGACTTTATCTATGTAATATATGCTGATATCACTTGAGATAACTTACTCTGTTCTTTTAACTATTGCTAAAGTTTAATATAATTAGTGTTTTTGATTTTAGAAATGTTGTTGCAACAGAGGTACAAATCATTGTGATTTGTTCAGAATACTCAATATATCACACTTAAAAAAACACAATGCAATCCAAGTGCAGTTGTAAGTACTTATCATGAATTGTGATCTTGAAATGTGTTTTTTACAGCTGCTATCAGCATGCACTTCATTGTGATTGAAGGAGTATAGGTCAGTTCACACTACCAGTCTACTGTACTTTTGGGCAATATAAGAATCAGTCAATTCACTTTTAAGACCAGTACAAAAAATGAATAGCGCAGATATTTTTGCAATCTATAAAGACAGAAAAACTGAATCACCACCAGGTTAATTAAGAGAAATGAAAACAGGAAAGCTCCAGTTATGAACACGTCATCATTGAGCAGTGTGTATTGTAGGCCCTCCTGAGCTTACCCTTCATTTTCTCTAATTGGCACTCATAATGTAGCTGGGCAGTTGCAGTTTAAAACAGGTTCACTGTGGTGACCTTTTCCTCAGAAGATCTGCCTGGACTGAATTGAAAACTGGATATGAAGTACTTTACCCCCAGAGAGAGAGCTAAGTGCTAAGTATTTACTTTACCCTATGTGATTCTGTTAAAAAAAATTGCTGTCAATTTGAAAATAGGCCTCTGTTTTCCTCTTACTCTTAATATTTCCAATTTAAATCCTGTAACTTCTGAAAATAATTGATTGCTAGAACCTGTCACGGTCTGGTAATTTTTTTTTTATTGTGAAGCACGTTAACAGATCATGTATTGAGGTACAACTTGGGAATAAGTCCAGTTAGCTACTCAATTCTACACATTTCGACTCTCACAGCCTTTTTTAATATACATGTTTATATCTTGGCTCCTACCTTTTGACTCCAATTTAATACCTTGCCATTGGTAAAATGCCAGAAATAATAATTTGAGGAGAGTTGTGACAATGTGAATTCATAAACTCCCCAAAGTGAATCCCAAGCAGTGCATTCGGTGACTTTACCGTATGTTTCTCAGACAACAAAATAGGTCTGGCCCAAAACCGTCTGGAGAGCCGGCCCAGATCCATAAACCAGATCTGGGCCAGGTCCAACTGGCCCAAATCCGGTATCCAATGCTGGTCCAGTTCTGGCAAGCTTTTGCATATTAACGACCAGTGCTGGCCCAGTTCTGGCAAGCTTTTACAAATTATGGGCCAGTGCTGGCCCAGTTCTGGCAAGCTTTTACATATTACGGGCCAGTGCTGGCCTAGTTCCGCAAGCTTTTACATATTAACGACCGGTGCTGGCCTCACAGATCCAGGGTCCAGGGTTCGATTGCGGGCACTGATTATTACAAATTATTTTTATATTAGTCCTCTTGTCCAGCATGGGATTTGGTGGACCTTGCCTTACGACCACCACCTCTGTCAGAAGCAAGGTTAAACCACTGAATTGAATGTTTTGCCACCTGTTTATCGGTCGCATTTTGACCAATGGGATTTTTCCGTACTGCACCTGTTTTGTTAAATGTCAATGTTGTAGACAGTGTGTGTGAGAATCAAATTATTAGGCTATAAATGATTATAATTATTATTTATTTATTAGCAAGGCTTAATAATCCACCTCCGGTGAGTTTTAGTGGGCAAACGCATACAAGTGCTTCAATAATGGTTCTTTACGTACTTTAAATATTGCAGATATGGTATTTTTAAATTATATTTGTATTGACCCCGGCCGTATTTGACCCATATTTGGACCGCAGCCGCATTACTACAAACTGGCTTTCATAGTGCGGGCCGAATCCGAGCGGCACTGCATAGCGTGTGCGACTCCTGTGTGGATTTGCTGGCCTGAAAATGAGTCAGCGCCAAATCCACTTGCTCTCTGGGTTGTAGGTTGTTGGCAGTTTTTGTTTGATCCCACTTCTTTTTGAAGTGTATTACAGTGAAGGTCCACTTCAGTATACTCTCTTTCTCCAAAGAAACTAATTGAAAGAAGTTATATGTTTGGCATTACATTAATGCCTAATCAATGTGTTGATTTGCTGGCACATGGCCATATTTCTTCAAACAAGAAGTCGTCAAGATAAATTAAAATAACAAATTGTATCTTTGACAAGGAAAACCAGGTTAATCATTGTCTCAGTTACTTGGTCTGTGTTCATGGTGTACAAAACATTTAAAATAAAATAACAGAAATTGGGATGAAGTAACGAAACATTTTTATCCTTGTCCCTCAATACATGATTTTATTTTTAACATGTCTAATTTGTATTCCTGGTGGTCTGGTATAGAGAATACTAAAGAGCAAGAAAAGGTTAAAATAAGTGATCCATAACATTTTACACACACACACACACATATATATATATATATATATATATATATATATATATATATATATATATATATATATATATATATATATATATATGTGCAAAAGTTTTAGGCAGGTGTGAAAAAATGCTGTAAAGTAAGAATGCTTTCAAAAATAGACATGTTAATAGATTATATTTATCAATTAACTAAATGCAAAGTGAGTGAACAGAAGAAAAATCTAAATCAAATCCATATTTGGTGTGACCACCCTTTGCCTTCAAAACAGCATCAAGCATCAATTCTTCTAGGTACACTTGCACACAGTTTTTGAAGGAACTCGGCAGGTAGGTTGGCCCAAACATCTTGGAGAACTAACCACAGTTCTTCTGTGGATTTAGGCAGCCTCAGTTGCTTCTCTCTCTTCATGTAATCCCAGACAGACACGATGATGTTGAGATCAGGGCTCTGTGGGGCCATACCATCACTTCCAGGACTCCTTGTTCTTCTTTACGCTAAAGATAGTTCTTAATGACTTTCACTGTATGTTTGGGGTCGTTGTCATGCTGCAGAATAAATTTGGGGCCAATCAGATGCCTCCCTGATGGTATTGCATGATGGATAAGTATCTGCCTGTACTTCTCAGCATTGAGGAGACCATTAATTCTGACCAAATCCCCAACTCCATTTGCAGAAATGCAGCCCCAAACTTGCAAGGAACCTCCACCATGCTTCACTGTTGCCTGCAGACATTCATTCGTGTATGCTCTCCAGCCCTTCGGCGAACAAACTGCCTTCTGCTACAGCCAAATATTTCAAATTTTGACTCATCAGTCCAGAGCACCTGCTGCCATTTTTCTGCACCCCAGTTCCTGTGTTTTCGTGCATAGTTGAGTCGCTTGTCCTTGTTTCCACGTCGGAGGTATGGCTTTTGGCGCAAGTCTTCCATGAAGGCCACTTCTGACCAGACTTCTCCGGACAGTAGATGGGTGTACCAGGGTCCCACTGGTTTCTGCCAGTTCTGAGCTGATGGCACTGCTGGACATCTTCCGATTGCGAAGGGAATTAAGCATAATGTGTCTTTCATCTGCTGCAGTAAGTTTCCTTGGCCGACCACTGCGTCTCACGGTCCTCAACGTTGCCCGTTTCTTTGTGCTTCTTCAAAAGAGCTTGGACAGCACATCTGGAAACCCCTGTCTGCCTTGAAATTTCTGCCTGGGAGAGACCTTGCTGATGCAGTATAACTACCTTGTGTCTTGTTGCTGTGCTCAGTCTTGCCATGGTGTATGACTTTTGACAGTAAACTGTCTTCAGCAACCTCACCTTGTTAGCTGAGTTTGGCTGTTCCTCACCCAGTTTTATTCCTCCTACACAGCTGTTTCTGTTTCAGTTAATGATTGTGTTTCAACCTACATATTGAATTGATGATCATTAGCACCTGTTTGGTATAATTGTTTAATCATACACCTGACTATATGTCTACAAAATCCCTGACTTTGTGCAAGTGTACCTAGAAGAATTGATGCTGTTTTGAAGGCAAAGGGTTGTCACACCAAATATGGATTTGATTTAGATTTTTCTTCTGTTCACTCACTTTTGCATTTAGTTAATTAATAAATATAATCTATTAACATGTCTATTTTTGAAAGCATTCTTACTTTACAGCATTTTTTCACACCTGCCTAAAACTTTTGCACAGTACTGTATATATATATATATATATATATATATATATATATATATATATACAGTACCAGTCAAAAGTTTGAGTACACTTGCTGGAAACTAGTTTTTTTTCATAATTGACAATGTTTCACGTTGTATACGTTTCTGTAAATACTTGAAAATGAAAAACATGTTACAATATACAAAACAAAACATAAGGAGTATCAAAGCAATGTTCAAGAAAATTGAAAATTGTCTCTAAATCTTTGATTCCTCAAAATGGCCACCCTTTGCCTTAATAACAGCTTCACAAACACGAGGCATTCAGTTAACAAGTTTCAGCAGGAAATCACCCGACATGTCTTCCCAGCTCTTCTGCAGCAAATCCCAGAGATGTAGGGCACTTGTGGGTAGCTTTGCTTTGACTCTTCTGTCCAGTTCGTCCCATACAAGTTCTATGGGATTGAGGTCTGGAGACTGGGCAGGCCAGGTCATTAGATTGAGTTGTCCTTCACTTTCCTTCTTCACCAGATAGTTCTTGCACAACTTTGAGGTGTGTTTCGGGTCAATCTGCTCTGAACAGTTGATGTTGTACATCTGTACTTCTAGTAGCATTTAGCTGAGCTTGTATTTCAGGGGCAGTTAATCGCCGGTTTTGCAGACTTGTGACTCGAATGAACTTGTTCTCTGATTCTGAGGTCAGTCTTGGCCTGCCTGACCTTGTTCAGTCCTCATGAGTGCCAGTTTCTGCAAATCGTTTGATGGTCTTGGCCACAGAGGTTACAGACACTTGCAAAGTTCTTCGCGATTTGTCTTAAAGATTGACCTTCATTTCTTAAAGTAATTACAGACTGTATTTTTCTTTGCTTAACTGAGCGTATTTTGCCATTTTCTGCTCCCTTACATTCAGGAATGACAAATTTGTGCCTATGCTACCTATATTTATAGTAATCATGGACCCTCACCTGTTAATAATTGGTGACAAAAGGTTAATTAGGTAACATGCTAGTTAACTCGGAGAACATCTAACAAAGACACTTTTATACTTAGGCCAGTGTTCTAACACCGTGTTAAACACATTTCAGACTTTTAACTGACTTGGGCTTCAGACTGAAATCCCCTTGCTTTGGGTGACCATTTCATTGAAATTGACAAGATTTACATTTTCATTTAAAAATAAAATTTTTGAATGCAATTCACTTATAATTATCAGCTTATATAAGTACACATATCATATAATGAAACATTAAGTGTTTATAGACAAGTTTATACAGTTAAAAGCAGATAATCATGAAAAACCTGGTTTCAAGCAGGTGTACTCAAACTTTGACTGGTACTGTATATATACACACATATATATATATATATATATATATATATATATATATATATATATATATATATATATATATATATACAGTACTGTGCAAAAGTTTTAGGCAGGTGTGAAAAAATACTGTAAAGTAAGAATGCTTTCAAAAATAGACATGTTAATAGATTATATTTATCAATTAACTAAATGCAAAGTGAGTGAACAGAAGAAAAATCTAAATCAAATCCATATTTGGTGTGACCACCCTTTGCCTTCAAAACAGCATCAAGCATCAATTCTTCTAGGTACACTTGCACACAGTTTTTGAAGGAACTCAGCAGGTAGGTTGGCCCAGACATCTTGGAGAACTAACCACAGTTCTTCTGTGGATTTAGGCAGCCTCAGTTGCTTCTCTCTCTTCATGTAATCCCAGACAGACTCGATGATGTTGAGATCAGGGCTCTGTGGGGCCATACCATCACTTCCAGGACTCCTTATTCTTCTTTACGCTGAAGATAGTTCTTAATGACTTTTGCTGTATGTTTGGGGTCGTTGTCATGCTGCAGAATAAATTTGGGGCCAATCAGATGCCTCCCTGATGGTATTGCATGATGGATAAGTATCTGCCTGTACTTCTCAGCATTGAGGAGACCATTAATTCTGACCAAATCCCCAACTCCATTTGCAGAAATGCAGCCCCAAACGTGCAAGGAACCTCCACCATGCTTCACTGTTGCCTGCAGACACTCATTCGTGTATGCTCTCCAGCCCTTCGGCGAACAAACTGCCTTCTGCTACAGCCAAATATTTCAAATTTTGACTCATCAGTCCAGAGCACCTGCTGCCATTTTTCTGCACCCCAGTTGCTGTGTTTTCGTGCATAGTTGAGTCGCTTGGCCTTGTTTCCACGTCGGAGGTATGGCTTTTGGCGCAAGTCTTCCATGAAGGCCACTTCTGACCAGACTTCTCCGGACAGTAGATGGGTGTACCAGGGTCCCACTGTTTTCTGCCAGTTCTGAGCTGATGGCACTGCTGGACATCTTCCGATTGCGAAGGGAAGTAAGCATGATGTGTCTTTCATCTGCTGCAGTAAGTTTCCTTGGCCAACCACTGCGTCTCACGGTCCTCAACGTTGCCCGTTTCTTTGTGCTTCTTCAAAAGAGCTTGGACAGCACATCTGGAAACCCCTGTCTGCCTTGAAATTTCTGCCTGGGAGAGACCTTGCTGATGCAGTATAACTACCTTGTGTCTTGTTGCTGTGCTCAGTCTTGCCATGGTGTATGACTTTTGACAGTAAACTGTCTTCAGCAACCTCACCTTGTTAGCTGAGTTTGGCTGTTCCTCACCCAGTTTTATTCCTCCTACACAGCTGTTTCTGTTTCAGTTAATGATTGTGTTTCAACCTACATATTGAATTGATGATCATTAGCACCTGTTTGGTATAATTGTTTAATCATACACCTGACTATATGCCTACAAAATCCCTGACTTTGTGCAAGTGTACCTAGAATTGATGCTGTTTTGAAGGCAAAGGGTGGTCACACCAAATATGGATTTGATTTAGAGTTTTCTTCTGTTCACTCACTTTGCATTTAGTTAATTGATAAATATAATCTATTAACATGTCTATTTTTGAAAGCATTCTTACTTTATAGCATTTTTTCACACCTGCCTAAAACTTTTGCACAGTACTGTATATATATATATATATATATATATATATATATATATATATATATATATATATATATATATATATATATATATATATGGGCAAAACGGCATTCATTGGTGAACACTCCACCACTTTCAGATGTTCTCTGGCCCACAGAAGAAGATTTTACATACCTGTATCCAGCTTGAACTGGAGTAGTATTGCCCAAAATGGATAGAACCCTGTAGAGTTTCTATTGAGCTGGTATCAATGGAATATGCCATTATGGCAACCAGTGTTCCTTGGTGCTTTAAGATTCTCTAGGTGCAGTATGTATCAATACCTTTATACCAGTAGTCAAACCAAGCAAGAGAGAGACTTCTAATGGTTCAATACTAATCCCAATGTCTCTCAGCAAAACTCAGATGACATCCGGATTGGCAGGTCTGGGATACCAGCTCAGACTGATACTGAAAGGGCAGGACACCAGCTCTCTTGTTTACATAGCTGCAGTGTCAGTATATACAACTTGCTTCTAACTTTCTAAACTTAAGTCTTTATAGTCTGTATTCATTTAACATGTGGAATTTAAATACAGTAAAAGGGATTCATGAGTGACCTTACAGCCAGGTTGTCCTTCCAAAGTGGTGATTTATAACAAAGATGTCACTGTATTTGAATTATTTTATCATCCAATTCTGATTTAAATATGAAAAAGACATTTAAAAACATATCAGCTTTCTGAATACTGTACACCTAGATGTTTGATATCAAGCAGTCTTTCCAAAGTATTTAATTGTATTTTCCTATCCTGCCCTATAGCCTTTTGAAAAATGAGCAAGTTTTGGAATTAGTTAAATCTATAAAGTTCTAGGAAAGTCTCTGCTGTTTAAGCCTTTTGTTCTGTTAAGTGGCTGAAGAGATTGCCTTAATGAAATAAAGTGACTGGTGAGGTTTTGACTTTCAGACTGCTGCTTCAGCAGGACTATAAATTGAGGTGAATTTGCAGTGCATTACACGCTCTGCTGTTAAGAATCTTGCTAGCCAAAATTAAACTCAGATATGTCCTGTAAGATGCTATCAGGGCAGGGAAATACAAACAATCGTTTATCTTCTTAGCACCATCTCACATTTTTATCTAGGAAATAAACAGAGTTATCTACAAAATATTGTCTTTCATTACTCGATTATAAACTTTAAGGCCACTTAATGAGGGGACTCCCCATTTCCATACATTGGAATGAGGCCAAACCGAGAGGAACAATTGCATGAAATTTCAGGTTATACTCTATATAAATAGTGTAGCAGTGATATTTATGGCTGACCTTAAAGGTGCAAAGATAAATTGCAAACCTTCCATTCTGGTTAGTGTAGTTTCAAGCAATAGAAAAAACAGTTGTGTATCTTTTTTTTTTTTTTTTTTTAAACTATTTCATCCAGTACTAGGCAAGTGGCTTTGTGTCTGTAGCCATCAAACAATATGTTCCAAGGATGGACTCTGCTAAGAAAAAAAAAAAAACTGAACTTTGTTGAATAATTCAGTGGCTGGGAAAAAGTAAAGATGAAGTCTGCAACCCTGTGGAGGATATGTCAGTGTTGCTCCCAATACAGGTTACTTGTTGTCTTTGTCCTGGTTGACATACACAGCTGACACTTTCATCTACATTTTCAGCCTCAGCTTTGGCCCAGTTGATCCAGCTTTAGGAGTTTCAATCTTCCTCTGCTGTTGTAAAGAATGTAGTCTTGGGTCTGCCAGGAGTGTGCTATTGTCTGATTGCTTGTTTCACATATCCAGAGCACACGCCCAAGCCAGGTTCCTCCTCTTTTAGCAACCTTTGATTCTATTGTACTTTGGTTGGATATCTTCTAAAGATCTGCATTGCATTTCTTAATAATGATGTTTAAGCTGTAGGATTAGACAATTAATATTTTAAATCTTTTGAATAGTGATTATTGATTGCAGAACACATGACCTCAATATGGTAGTATACAGTAATCCGTCGTGTATCTGTCCGTCATATATCCGCCATGATCAAGCTCTTCAGCAACGTTAGTTTATTATTGAGCAAAGAAGATTAGTTCAGAGATTGTAGATCCCACCAAAGTTTGCGTACACTGTGTTGTATGCGTGCTCCGTGCACTACCATTGCTGCTAGTGTCATGTGAGCTGCTCAGTGTGTTGAATTGATATGTAAATAAATCCTGTTCACCTGCAGGGCGTATCAGCTTCAACCTCCGTCTCGATTGTCTGCCTGTCACTCAGCAGCGAATGCACGCACTCCACACGGCAGACGGCTACTCTGTCACAAGCACTAATACCCTGTATCTTTCTAAACAAGAGGTTTAGGGAGCTCCCCAATAAAAGCTGCATCTCAAAACAAAAATTGTGTGAATATAGTCACTGTTACAACTGTGAATAAAGGTATTTAAAACAGGATTTATTTATGCAACTTTTTACATATCTGCCCTTACTCTGGTCCCACCCCAGTCGGATGCATAGCGGACTACTGTATTAGGTTGGAGAACAAATTCATGGTAAACAACACATTTAACAAGTTTTGAACAATTTAATTGTACACTACATTCTGAATATTAGCTAAAAAAAAAAAAAAAAAAAAACACAGCAGTTCTGGTATCTGGTAGTTCTGGTAATCCCGGGTCTCTGTGACCGATGTACAAAACAGCTTTAAACCCATCTTTATGGCCACAATCGTAGGATGCACTTTTGCTGTCAGCTGTCGTTGTCAGCATTTTTACAAAAAAGTGTTATCCTTCTTAAAGTAGTAGTTTGTAACAGAAGTACTAATGTTCTCTTCAGTGCATCACAAGGATGACTGAATCAGACAATTAGTGGGAGATTTGACAACAAACATTTAAAATGCATGCTTGTTATCAAAGAAGAAATAAATGCACAACTTGATGGAACTGTGCGAGATGTTAAATGTGTAGTCCACAACAGTAGAAAAGTTAATGACATGCAGTGTGCTGCGTAATAAAAAGCAAGTGATGGCTAAATTCTATCTGTATGTCTTTCAGTCTTTTCATTAGTCTATTGAGATATTCAGAAAGTATAGTGAAAAATATCACGCATACCACGACAGCTACCAACAAAGGCATCATTGTTTTGATCACAGTACTGAACACTAGCAAATTATGTTAACGCAAGTTCTGTGTAAATGGGGGTAAGCCGCCAAATTGCCGACACTGAACTGGCAATATTGTTGTGTGTAAATTTGAATTTAAAAAACGAAATGCGGCATCAGTGCAGGCTCTGATCCTGCATTTTCTGTGGGAATACGACTTTTGATATAAGGCTTTGGTAGTCCTGCAATGGCAGCTTTGTAAAATTACTTTTTCTAACATTTCAGCCATCTTAGATCACTGGTCAAAGTGAAGGGTGGCGTTAGATTTTGCCAGAGAAGTTTCCACAACAATGAAATAATGAAGTTAGCATCTTAAACAACAGCTGAGGTAGTGGCAGCAGCTGCACAATGAAAATGACAGGTAGGCTCTCCTCATGCATGCTTTATTACCCAGTCCCCCCTAAAAGGGTAACCTCTATTGCCAAGGATAATGCCCCTATAAACTATAATTAGGAAAATTAGCCCAGACACTCCTTGTTCTGACAATCCTGTTACATCAAATAGAAACAAAATTCTACATCACCTGGTAGCTCTATTGCGACAAAGAATATATTAAAAACCAAATTTGCATTTTACACATGGCAAAAACACCTGCTGTCTGAAAATAAGATTACCTTGCATTGCCCTGAACTGTCATTTGTCACGTCCAGTTTGTAACAAAATATAAAACCCACATTCCGTTTTCAATTAATGTTATAAGCATCAAAGAATGACTTAAGTGTTCAATGAGCCAATCTTGATTACTTCATGTTCGAAACTAATCACATAGAAGCCTCCTGTGAGTATCACCAGACAGTAAAGTTGAGGAATGTCAAGGCCGTGCAATGTGGAAATTGGAATTCGTCATGCAACATTAAGTAACAGAAGCCAACTGGAGACCCTGCTTATGCCTTCCAGTGGTAGCATGAGCCTTTTGAAAAGCTAATTTATTTTATACATAAGATGACCTATGTAATTTAATAGAAAACATTTCTAAAAAGAAAAAAAAGGGCTGCATTCATGTATCATTAATGTAATGGTCGGTGCATTGCTGTACCAAGCATTTACGAGAGCTGAATAATTAATTATATTAAAACAACCATCTTAAAAGGGGATTTTACTGTTGGGAGGAAAACTACAGTAAAAATAAACAAAGTATAATTAATCACCTGTAATAGCTGTTTTTTTTCTATGTGTATTACCTACATTCATTTAGTCCAGGACTTTATTCTGCCAAGTCAAAATTTTCACCCCCAAAACCAGGTGAGAAACTCAGCCTCTATATCCTCTGCATGTGTCTGCAGTCATCTGAAGCCATCTTGTTTAAGTGTGAAAATGTTTGTTTATGGGGATGGTCAAGTGAGTTCTTATCATGAAAGAAGATAATCAGCATGGAAAGAAATGACAACAGGTGAGGAATTATACTTTCTTTCTAGTGTATATTATGAACATTCATTCTGTATGCTCATACAGAGCAGTTGGGGACGGTGAAAGAGATGGGTAACCTATAAAATGTTAATGAGCTGCAGAAGCAAGTACTGCAATTCAGTCACCAACATCAAGCCTACAATGCGGTCACTAAGGAAGACCGAGACGCAGGCGGTATTGTCACAAGCATCACAAACAGTGTTGCAAGTCAAAAGACAAAGATGCTTTAAAGGGTCAGTTCCCTTATCTATGCAACAATTCTGCTATTCTATTTATCCAGTGTGTTCCTTAAATAACAAGACACCGAGAGCACTGGCACAGCTTCAAAATCATCTCACTATAAAGTTGTTAGCCAAATTCACATTGTAGTAGATAAATGTGACAAAAACATAATTCAATATGTGACATTATTTAATTTCTAAATATTTATTTTGTTTTTACAACTCTTAAATCTTAGTAAAAGAAAAACTGAATGTGAATCTACAAATCAGTGCAGAATTACAATGAACAGATCAAATATGAACAAAAATGTAACACATTACATTATAGAAGAACTTTATGGTCCAGTATTGTGAAATAGCATGGAAGATTTGCTGTGGTACATTAAGGATGCTTTACTGGGAGAGGAAAAAAAAGTGATGAGCAGATTTGCTTTTTACAAGTTACCTCAATGTGCCAGTGCTAGTCAGCACATACAGCAGTGTTCAAAAGCTTGGAAACAAACAATTTACAGTGAGACTAGAGGTGGGGATTGTACTGCCAATTTTTCCTCACACAGACCCGTTACTTACTAAATAACCTGGTATCTCTGAATAGATAAATCACCTTCTCTTTAAAAATATGCTAAATATTTTAAATGAGCAACACATCTCACAAGCAGAATGGTACCCTGGAATGTTCTCCTTTTTCTAGGAAAGCAGCACAGCTGGGGTTGCCGGATAACTTCTCAGACAATTATCTTTTCAGGGACACCAAGATATTTAGTAATTAAAGGGTCCGAGTGAGGAAAAATGAGCAATACGATCCCCACCCTTAGTCTTGCTGTAAATCATTTGTTGTTTCCAAATTTTGAACACTACTGTTTGTATACAGAAAAAGAACTGCCTGCTGAAATCCTCAAACACATACAAAGAAATCATTCTTTAAACATGGTACTTTTTTTACTACGCATATGCAGTATCTACAACAGGTCCAGATTGTGAAGCAAGTGCAAAATGTGTTTCCTTTTTTCTGAAAATTAATAATAATAATAAAATAATAATAATAATAATAATAATAATATCTATTCCTTTCAGAAAAAAAAAAAAAAAAACTTTGTACATAATTAGATCTGTGGTATAAAACCATAGAAACTGGTAGATTATTAAATTAAATAAAACATAGAATACCTACTATAACTTGACCAAAACAAATTTGTGTAAGTGGTCGAAAAACTGCTGGTTGTGTCAGCCTATACTCTTTGATTCAATATTACATATGGGTAGAGAGTCGTTTAATTAGGAGGACTGAGATGCATATTCAATTAAGAACTTAGCAATAACAATGTTCATTAACATCATCTGAACAACCTTAAAAAAAGGTTAACAAAAATCTACCTATTTAAAAATAACTTTTTTTTTTTTTTGTCATTAGCATCTGACGCTACCTAATCCAGCTTTAAGAAACTGAAATCTTCATGGTCTTGGTTCAGCAAAAGGATCAGCCTTTAAGGCTACAGAGGAAAAAATAAACAGCAATTAGTTAGTTGATGAAACATCTCAAGTTATATAAATGTAAAAACAACTGGCCTCATTTCATTGTTCCAAGGAAATGCAAGTAACTTTCTTTGAATTCTTTAGTTAGGTCAGGACTCCTCTAAAGATTACTCTTAATTCATTTTAAAAGATGCAATCTTTTAACATGATTTCATGATGCAGAAATTCAAGCTCACCTAAAAAGACCTCAGTGCAGGAATGAGATGGCGATATTGCCTTGTGAGATGTCTTTACATACACAGTTTAAGGTTGTTTTTAACGATCTGAACAGCTGTATTTTGTGGGAAAACACAAGTGAGACTGAACACTCCTTTCACAATGATTAAACAAATCCCTACCTCTCCCAGTACGCCAAGCCGGGTGTCTATTTGTAGTGGTTTTCCTATCAAAGAAGTCCGTTCCCAAAGCTGTAGCAACTGCCCACCAACCTGAGGCTCCAGCTCCTGCACAGAGAAAATGGTAGTGTGAATGAAAGATTTCTATAAATGGGCACACCCAAACAGCCATGCCGCATGTTCTCAGACAGCAATATAAGTTGTAACTGAAAATGAAAATATACTTTGTCTAATGTCTCAGGACAAATTCAGCAAACTGACATCACTGGTACTTCTATTTATCTGGACTTGTATCAATCCAAATGGAAAAAATAACATTACTACGGAACTTTGAACTGAGCTGGCATTGTTCTGGAATAATGGCCTGAAGCTGCAGTTACATGGGATGCTGGCATGTTACTATGTGGCTTTAGTCTATCTGGATAATTTCCGTGCAAGGCCTCTGCCCATAACTCTAACTTCAAAAGCATTAGCTAAAATGTATACATTTCAGGAGAAAACAATTCTAATTAATTTAAAACTGTAATATTAGAAACACTTATTTGGGATTTACTATGCCACTAAGTAATATTCATTATTCATTTTGTAACATTACAATACCATCTTCATCTGTTTGGCCCAAAAATAAACAGATGTCAAGACTAAGCTCTTTGACGTATGCCATTATCCTAATTTAATAGTTTCTAACATGACAAAGAATGACATAGATGGAGAAGATGATAAAAGGAGGCAGGAAACAAATGTTAAAATGTTTGGGGCCTGCTGCACACATCTCCATTTTGTGTTTTAGGCTTTGCAGGGATAAAAATAAGACTACGACTGCATAGCAGTTTGATCCATTCCTGGTTTTACTGACTTTACTAAGACACACATAAGCTTGTTGCCTATACTGTGGCTAATCAAGCTTGTAGTTAAACCTGGAATAGGTAAAACTGCTGTGCAATAGGAGTCTAATTTCCAGTTTTACAATTTTATTTGGACTACCTATTCTTAATTGAAACCATTTTTTTATACTGCGTGTTGATTTAATGTTGTATGAGGTACATTAATCTCCATTTTCCATCCGAGTACTGACCAAAAGAATAAGCAGTTGCTACAAAGCAATTTATTAGATAAATTATGCAAAGCAGAAACCCCTTCCACAAACGGTACAAAGCGCTTCCAAAAAATATAGGGTAACATCTGTAAAATTATCCACCGTTTCAAAAGCTGTTAGACACTAGAAATGTAAACATTTCAGCACAGATTCAACACCAAGCTGTTTATGGCCCTTATAATTTCCCCCTACTGAAGCTCTGTAAAAGTGGATGCTTATTTATCAAATGCATTACAACTCTGTAATTTACTGACTTACAATTTGATAAAGATTTAACGAAGAAATACTTCTAACAGCAATGCTACCTCTAACCAAAAGTTTGCCTTGCATTAAAATATATTTTGAAATCAGTACTGTATATATCAATTTAAAAAACAATAGTTACCTGCCCATCTCTGCTGATCTGCACTTTCTTATTGTCATTCCAGGGGTTAAGCAGCTGGTGTGCATGCTGAAAAGGGAGGCTCTCCTTCTTGATCCATTCCACCTTGAAAACTCCCCAAGACCTGTAGAGCCCCACTCCAGGCTCCTCTCATGTCCTATTTCTGAGGACATTCTTGCATAACCCTGAAATGTTTTTTTAGGTGTTGTAATGTCAGAGTAAACCAATAACAATGGGTTTGGTTTAATTCATCATATCAGTTTCTCTTTTAAAAGCCCACAAATGTAGGAAAACAAAGCAAGAGTTCATGAAAATAGATACAGGTACATAGGATGAGTATGTTGTTTTACAAAACCCACCTGAAAGTGTCCAGATCCTTGCACAGAAAACACCAGAAAGACGATGCTGCTCTCCAAGAAGGATCGGTTCAGCTTGAGCTTCGTTACTAGGAGTTGTGGACCAGATTCCCTTTTGCTGGGAGATCTCAATGTTACGTAGGTTGCTGCTCTTCATAATAAAGTAACGGACTGGCGTATTTGGTCTGGGAGAGGAAGATTTAGAACACTGGGGAACAAAAAAAATATATATTTTTATTGATACAGCAAAAGCAGCCATTACAACCTTTATCTTCCACGCTAATAAAGCAAAACTACAGTTGATCTAGAATGATATAGTACGAGAGCACAATGAATTACAGGAAGCAGAATAGAGGGGTCTTAAACTTTATAGGTCACTGTTTATAGACACTGTTTTAATGACATTGGCAATAATTCTGAGTGGTTCTTCCTCTTGTTACTCAGATATCGAGTTGTATTGATTGTTTTAATAAAAGCTTGTGTTACGTGGTTGGAGCTGACTGACACTGAACAACTATTGTGACCTACATTTACAGTACAACTTATTATTTAACACTCCCCCATGCAAAGTTTCATCAAATTAAAGTGTCCACTGGCCTGTACACACTTGTATGTAAAGTTCCCAGGATATAACTAAAAATAGACAGACGCCTCCATATCTTTTTCACCAGGGATATGCATCCCCACAGGTATTTCTATCTGAATAAGCTCATGGAAAAATACTTTGTTCAGCATTCACACCACATAATCATGCTTTTCACTTTGAATCCTCTTCTACTAAGCCCCTGTCTTTGACACTTAATTAAGGTCAAGAGATGAAGAAACAAATCCTGTGGCTTATCACTTCATTAACATGTTTTTGATTCTGACATTGAAGTCTTTTAAAAAAATAAATCATGTATTGCATTGTGACAGAGGTAGAATGATTAAAGATGGAGTACAGAGACAGAGTGATAAATCTCCCTCCCAACCTGTGAGGGCACTGTGTAAAGGGAACAGAGTGCCCTGGACTGGATAGCCAGACCATTCATTCCCAGGGTTATATGGAAGTCGGTCATCTAGAAAGGGGGCGGAGCTACGACACACTAAATCATCAACCCGGAAGGGAAAGGACATGGCAGCCACAGATTGGAGGAGCGTTTGCACTAGTTAACCAAGGGGTCATGATTGACAGTACACTGTTAACCACTTTGCCACATGCATATATCAATAGTGAAGACAATTCAAAGCCTTACTGTGTTGTGCTATGTAGATTACTTCAAAATCAGAAGAATAAGGTAATTGGAGCACAAATCGTCACTCTGTTTATGTAGACAACATTACAGAACTTTGAAAATCTTTACCAGTAGTATAGTACTTGAGATTGTGTTTTAAGAGGAAGTCGGAAACCAACGCTTGCTGCATATAGCTTTAAGTAAATTGTAAGGTTCGATTTCTTCATAAAAACTAGTAAGCCAGTAGTCTTCAGGTGGTTTCAATCAAAAAAATGTTACTTCAGGAACAAAGCAAATCAAATGTGATACATCTGTGATCTCACACACAGGCTTTAGTTGATGGTGTTCTGAGCAGGCATCAGTGTAGATGTTAGTTTCTTCTGAGTTGCCACAGGACACAGAGATGGTATGTCACAGCTCTCATGGCATCAGAGGTGTTCGTTTTTTTGCTGAGCTGAGCAAAGCAAAGAAATTACTTCGTACAGCACAGATATAAAGCTTACGTACTTTCCTTGACCAAATTTGGTCTTATTTCCCTAGCGTGATGCATGGTGTGAGACAAAGCACATTAACAGTTAACATCTGCATTTCTTCTTCACTTCACCAAGGTCAGCAGAAACCCAGATAACAAGAAGTTACATTTAAGAACAACGCATGACAAGGTCGAACAACATGGCTGGTCATTGAAAACTGCTGATGTACACTAGCTATGTAGCTTGATTTTAAGAGTTCATTAATTCGAGCTTACATTAAAAACACAAGAAAATCACACGTTTATAGACAGTTTCAATGATTTTTCACGTCTCCATTTAAAAGGGCAACATAAGCAACAGGTTGCATAATGGAAAGGTTCAAATGGCTTATGCTTGTGCCATTTAACTGGAACAGAACAATGTGTACACCACCCCACACAGGGTGCGTGTTTATCAGAAAAAGCCTACGTGTCCCATTTGTATAGTGTGTTATTAGGCGTTCTGTGACACTTACCTAAAGTTATAGCGTGTCACTTTTAGCAAAAGTAAATGCTTTCAGGACCAGTTTTAATTGGTTTGATTATGGTTTGTACATATGCGCAAAACAGTTTATTAAGCAGAAACGACGAAAACAAAGTTTTTATCATCTGTCCGAGGTCACAACTGAGTTGTGAAAAGCCATTTACTCCCTACAAGGCCAGGTCAATAGATAGGCAAGAGTTTCAAAAGCCTTACAAAATAAATGTAAAATTGGGGTGTTGCCTGAAAACAACACTTGTCAATATAGGCTTAATATTCCAGGAGCCAGTTTCTCTATAAACGCTTTCAAAGCCTTCTGATCAATGTTCTCGAATTTGTTATACAGCAGTACATCTGCCTTATTTGGTATGTCTGTCTAATTTCTCCCAGAGCTTTTTGCACAGGTTATAGAAGAAAGAAAAATCTTAAAACACAGACAGACCTTAAACTTTGAATGAAGTCCCCAAAAGTTTGAAAGAAAACCTCCTTAAGGGAACATCTAAAAGGAACAAGACTGGTGCTGTGAAACGAACACAGTTTAATGTCACAAGTTCTGCAGCTTCAGAGAAATCTAAACAAGTGTTTGTATTTATAGATGTTCTTACCTGTCAAAAACTCACTCAGACATCTGTTTCAAGAACATTGGTACAACCCTTGGCTATGAAGGCAGACATAAATGAAATGTAAATATTGTTGAAGGGACCCTTACCTTCCCTGAGGATGGGGGTGAAGGACTGGCACAGGGACTGGTGTAACTGTTGCTGTCTGTAGTTTTCACAGATGACTGATTTGACCTGTCACCAGAGCTTTTTAGGATGCAGAATCCCCTGTCTTTGTACCCCTTGGGTTGGGAAAATGCTGGAGATGGAGACATCACTTGAGCCCTATAATAATACACAAATAAAATGTCTAAGATTCTGTTGGGCATAAAAAACAACAAGTTCTGTTACTTAGAATGTTCAATGTGGTAATGTAGTATTGAAAGTGGCTGTTATCAAACAAATGTCATAATGAACACGATTGCACAATCTAAAATTAGTACAAAAGGTAATACTGGTATGCAAAATGAATGCATTAGACTACAGGATGTAATGTAAGTTTTGATTAAACAATTATACACGGTCACAATAATCTGATGAAAAATGCTGTTTGCCATGTTTCCCTTTTATGAATGAAATATCTTTCATTAACAATGTTGTTCCCACACAGTGTGTGTGTGTGTGTATATATATATATATATATATATATATATATATATATATATATATATATATATATATATATATATATATATATATATATATATATATATATATATATATATATATATATATATATATATATATATATATATATATATATATATATATATATATATATATATATATATATATATATATATATATATATATATATATATATATATATATATATATATATATATATATATATATATATATATATATATATATATATATATATATATATATATATATATATATATATATATATATATATATATATATATATATATATATATATATATAATAGGGGATTTATAAATGTGGTGATTCTTCAGCTTTGATCTACGTGTAATATATCCAACAAGCAGCTTTTGCTTCTAAAAATCTCGGTGGAAATACATCAAACAACTTCACAGCAATTGCTTCCAGTAAATTGGAGATTTTAAACCTGAACTGATTCCACTGTCCTTGACCTATGTAATAGCATGACATTATTCAGCATCAACTCATACAGCAAGAAGCTATATTTTCATTACCTTATTTATACTACTAACCACACAGCGTCACTGTGACTTGTGTAATCTTGAAAAATCAATATGGTAATTATTTCTCTCTTCTTGATGTATAATAAATTCTTTGAGAGACCAGGCATAGAAAATGACACATTAACAGCTAACCATCAACATTGATACTCTATCATGTCAACTAAAACAAACATTTTCCTAGTTTTTTCCTGCAGTTCTTTGCAAGTTTATTTGTGATTAAAACATCCACCACAAAAATTAAAGCTATCAGTAGGAGAACATTTTGGGGTAACATTCTACTTGTGAGATGT
The DNA here is from genome assembly GCA_030684275.1 of Acipenser oxyrinchus oxyrinchus. Taxonomy (NCBI): domain Eukaryota; kingdom Metazoa; phylum Chordata; class Actinopteri; order Acipenseriformes; family Acipenseridae; genus Acipenser; species Acipenser oxyrinchus. Next base: position 57,001 of record JAGXEW010000217.1, read on the forward strand.
CTTGCTCATTAAAATATATAGCAAGTCTTGAAAGGGGTATCTTGGTCCAAGTTATTTATAAAAATGAGGAACAATAAGGGTCCAAGTACAGTCCCCTGTGGTACCCCACAAAGCACACCTCCCCAATCCAACTTTACTCTCTGCTTTTTAACCAGTTATGTATATAATTACATATCCTCCCTTGTCCCCTATAATATTGTCTTCAAGCTTACCTCTTAGTATTGCTTGCACCATGTTGCATGTTATGGAACTTAAATTAATAGGGCCATAATTACCTGGGTCTATCTTATCGTGAATTCAGCTGCCACTGCATCAGTGATGCCCCCCCACTTTTAAATCAAACAAGGGGTCCAAGTCTAATCCCTTGAGATTCTTTAAACAGCTGATGTGTGTCATTCTTTACCCAGAAGACGGATTACATTTTACTGATCAGATAAGTCAAAGGTATTTACTAGGGAGATATTTCAATCTCTATAGGGAACATAATTATATTTCAAGTCATAAGGATGGATAGGTCCAGGAATAATTTTGGGAGATTGATCATATGTCAACTGGAAAGATAGCTCAGTTTTTTTAATTTTATTAGGAAGGCAGTTGTAGCCTGTGCAACCTAAATAAAAATACATTGGTAAGTAACATTTTATAGTCCAAAAGTAAAAATGTTTTAAGTACACTGTGCCAGATACTAATGGCCTTCCATTAGTACACTATGAAAGGCGCTATATAAAAATACAGATTATATATATATATATATATATATATATATATATATATATATATATATATATATATATATATATATATATACACACACACACACACACACACACACACACACACACACACACACACACACATACTGCACAGGTACAGAGCAGCTGCTAACATTGCATCACAGTTCTGTCATTACGAGACAACCAACCATAAAATAATTTGACAGGCTACAAATATACCCGCAAGTACCATTTCTAATGGCTTTAAAACAGCAGGCAGCACTGAGCACATTTAGAGTGACCAATTATTATATTTATTTATTTTCCCCAACTTGGAATGTCCAATTGTGTTTTTTCTCCTCAGCAGAGCGAGTCCCCACACAGCACAGATGTTCTGAGGGTGTGCGGCGCCCTTCAATCCAGAGCAGAGCAATCCAGAGCAGAGGTGGATGGGCTACCAATCCCAGAGAACAGAGATCAGCCCTGCTTTCTATCCACTCTGAATGTGCTTGGTGTCTGACCAGTAGGGTTCGCTGTTGCGCGATGAGGAGAAGCAATACCTGCCGGTTTCCCATCCCCACCCCGACGCAAACTGCCGCAGCAGTGCTTTAACAGGATGAGCCACTTGGGGACCCCTGCATTTTTGTTTTAAATGTCAATGACTACGGTGTGGTGTTTAAGTAATCACTCACCTTTCTACATTTGACGCTTCATCTGAAAACTCAGTATCCGCAGAGCTCTCCCTGCTGTTGGTGGCCCTCCAGGATGATAACTGGGGGTTCTTCGGAGGACATGGGACGGGTCGCTGACCAATCCCAGTAGGCTGCTGGAGGCCAGCTACATGCTCCTCAGTGATCAGGACAGACACAAGCGCCCTCATAGTTGCTTCATCCACCTGAGACCAGGGCTTTGAAGGCCTCAGATTCGACGCAGGAACAAACTGTGCCATTTCTGTCTCAGGTGGAAAACTAGATTGGCAGTCTGCAGAATGACAGAGAGGGAGCACAGGCCTGATTATATCAGCACCAATTCAAGAGAGGAAGCTCTGTTTTCAATATTATTCTCTGTTATTTAACCAGGCAACCAACTTTTCAAGTTTAAAGCCCACCTGCACCAATGTTATGAATAGAATAAAAATAAATGCTATTGGAGATGTAAAACTGTAAGGTAACTTACTGTTGTCTGGCTGTTTTGGCAGCTAATAACTGGAGCTCTGTTTGCCTTTTTCTTAACAAGATATTAATCAGTTCAGGAGGTGCGAGTTAGGTTTAGTGCCGAGGTACTGTGAGTAAACCACAGCTCCTCTGCCTATAAATACTTTGTGCTGAGGTTATGAAATCTGTATGATTACCTCTCGCTCCAATTTGAAATTCAGCCATTCGTCTATCTTTAGAGTGGCCATGTTAGCAGTGGATCGGTCTTCCATCTCACTGTCACTGCTGTCATTCACACCATCAACTGCAGGACAGTTATGAAAAATTTTAATTTGGCCTTGTATTATACATGTTAAATAATTCAAAAGAACACTAGTGTGGCTGAGTCCAAGTACTTAAAGTTAGGAACTGCACAGTCACATTTATAATACCAGTGAATGCAGACTTCTATTTTTGGCTATTTTAAATAAAACAATTTTGTCTTAAGAACTGTCAATGCGATTTCAGAAAAGTAAAGAATACATTCTCTGCCACTGTTTATTGGCTAGGAGTAAATGATTTAGGTCAGCATTTTTGCCATAAGACATGCACGGATATTTTCATCAGGATCTTCATTCATCATAAAATGTATTATGCATTTTAGTAATGAGCAATTTTTTTCCAGGTCAGGAACCATTTAAGAAAAAAAAAAAGTAAAATCGATAGTTCATAGTTTTTAAGCCTCATATGAGGTAAAAAGACACACAGTATTTGGGTTGGGCTACATTGTTTTTCTTTTTTGTTTACATTTAAAAGTAGACACACTTTACAGTAGGTAAAAGGTCTGAAATTCAATATTGCACTTTAAAATGCTATTTAGTGTTGACTTATCCAAGGTGCCAAGTTAACCACGGTGCACATGAGCCATGGCATTAACATGTATACAAAGTAACAGAACTCACAAGATTACACTATTACAGTATTTACAAGTTCATCTTTAGTTAAATGTCCTTTTGAAAACGGTTGAAAGAACTGCAGTGAATGAATCAATTACAGTATACAGTACTGCACAAACTCGCACAACTCGCAGTACAACTTTTAGTTATTGGCTTGTACTGTCTAATGACAGCTTAAAGGGCTAAACACACTACAGCATTTATTCGCATGCTTTTTATGGCAGCCGATTCGCAGCATTTTTGTATTCACACAAGAGCGCTTTTTCTCTTCTTCAAATGTCCATTGAACGTTTCTAGCAGTGCATTGTTCTTTATAAGCAGCACAATACACATCTCGATATGCAATACAAACAGAAAATAAGGGAAAACATGAGAGGAAATCAAAATTACAGTTAACACTATTTTAATTTTAAAATAAATAAATTGCTTTACCTGTGAAAATGCGTTGTATTATTAAATACAAACCGTTAAAGAGGGGTGGTTTGCATAGCGGTAAAACAAATAGCAGGTATGAAATACTATCAATAAAACACATACATCCATACATAACATTACACACATACATATATATATATATATATATATATATATATATATATATATATATATATATATATATATATATATATATACACAGTACTGTGCAAAAGTTTTAGGCAGGTGTGAAAAAATGCTGTAAAGTAAGAATGCTTTCAAAAATAAAATGTTAATAGTTTATATTTATCAATTAACAAAATACAAAGTGAGTGAACAGAAGAAAAATCTACATCAAATCAATATTTGGTGTGACCACCCTTTGCCTTCAAAACAGCATCAAGCATCAATTCTTCTAGGTACACTTGCACACAGTTTTTGAAGGAACTCGGCAGGTAGGTTGGCCCAAACATCTTGGAGAACTAACCACAGTTCTTCTGTGGATTTAGGCAGCCTCAGTTGCTTCTCTCTCTTCATCTAATCCCAGACAGACTCGATGATGTTGAGATAAGGGCTCTGTGGGGCCATACCATTACTTCCAGGACTCCTTGTTCTTCTTTACGCTGAAGATAGTTCTTAATGACTTTTGCTGTATGTTTGGGGTCGTTGTCATGCTGCAGAATAAATTTGGGGCCAATCAGATGCCTCCCTGATGGTATTGCATGATGGATAAGTATCTGCCTGTACTTCTCAGCATTGAGGAGACCATTAATTCTGACCAAATCCCCAACTCCATTTGCAGAAATGCAGCCCCAAACTTGCAAGGAACCTCCACCATGCTTCACTGTTGCCTGCAGACACTCATTCGTACGCTCTCCAGCCCTTCGGGCGAACAAACTGCCTTCTGCTACAGCCAAATATTTCAAATTTTGACTCATCAGTCCAGAGCACCTGCTGCCATTTTTCTGCACCCCAGTTCCTGTGTTTTTGCATAGTTGAGTCGCTGGCCTTGTTTCCACGCCGGAGGTATGGCTTTTGGCCGCAAGTCTTCCATGAAGGCCACTTCTGACCAGACTTCTCCGGACAGTAGATGGGTGTACCAGGGTCCCACTGTTTTCTGCCAATTCTGAGCTGATGGCACTGCTGGACATCTTCCGACATGGCGGGAAGTAAGCATGATTTGTCTTTCATCTGCTGCAGTAAGTTTCCTTGGTCGACCACTGCGCTCACGGTCCTCAACGTTGCCTGTTTCTTTGTGCTTCTTCAAAAGAGCTTGGACAGCACATCTGGAAACCCCTGTCTGCCTTGAAATTTCTGCCTGGGAGAGACCTTGCTGATGCAGTATAACTACATTGTGTCTTGTTGCTGTGCTCAGTCTTGCCATGGTGTATGACTTTTGACAGTAAACTGTCTTCAGCAACCTCACCTTGTTAGCTGAGTTTGGCTGTTCCTCACCCAGTTTTATTCCTCCTACACAGCTGTTTCTGTTTCAGTTAATGATTGTGTTTCAACCTACATATTGAATTGATGATCATTAGCACCTGTTTGGTATAATTGTTTAATCATACACCTGACTATATGCCTACAAAATCCCTGACTTTGTGCAAGTGTACCTAGAAGAATTGATGCTGTTTTGAAGGCAAAGGGTGGTCACACCAAATATGGATTTGATTTAGATTTTTCTTCTGTTCACTGACTTTGCATTTAGTTAATTGATAAATATAATCTATTAACATGTCTATTTTTGAAAGTATTCTTACTTTTACAGCATTTTTTCACACCTGCCTAAAACTTTGCACAGTACTGTATATCTATATATATATATATATATATATATATATATATATATATATATATATATATATATATATATATATATAAGTTTTACTGTTGAAGTAAAACACCTACTTGTATATTGTGTTTTCTATCAGCAGAATTACCACCAATGAGTTGAACTGAAGTAAATCCATCCGCTGTCAGTAAACACTGCAGCTCAGAAACGACAAACTGCAGCGTGAAGTATTGTGGTTTAATGAAATTAGATCAAATTGGCTACCTCTGCTTTAATTTTATTATTTTACATACCGATATTTTTTACGCAGGTCAGTGGTATTTTATTATAGTGAACTCGCATTCATCCCCTTTTTTCTCTCTTTCGTCGGAACAACAATGCGGCAGCCTGCACCCGATTCACATTGCCTCCAATTGTAGGAGTCTGTGGAAATCGCAGCGTTTTTCGTCCAGAAATCAAACCCGTTTCATTTTTTTTCGCAGCGTTTCATAGATTTGACTTGATTTTTCAAAACGAAAAATGCAGCAAATAAACGCTGTAGTGTGACTAGCTCTTAAATAGCAAAAGTTAACAAATACACATTATACAGAATTAACTCGGTGAACAAAAACAATAATATACAACTTAGTTTCACACAGAAATCAAACATTGTCGATTGTTTCGCATGCAAAAACACGTGCTTTGAAACAACTGACAAACTTGCTGACAAACTTATTATTCCAAATAACCTGAGCTTTAAAGCCAATTGAACGTGAACTAATTTAACACTTCTCACTCACTGTGAACTAATACTGTAACTAGCTGCACTTGGTAGTTGAGATTGAATGAATGAATGAATGAATGAATGAATGAATGAATGATCAGTTTCCAGTCAGTGGTCAGTCACGTGAAACGACTGTGTCGAGTTATCCATTAGTCTTTTTAATAGTTTTTATCCCTTTGGTACCGGTAATATGTATTGAGTTACAAGTAAAACGTGGTGTCGAATTCCGAGGTAGAATGTATATATTTTATATGGAGAAAATCCGGGACCAAAACTGTCTGTCGAATTAAGCAAAGGTGTCGAGTTATCCACCAGTCGAGTTAACCAAGGTTGACTGTATATACCAATAGAATATTGTATTGCACTAGCAATCATAAATACCTCTTTGCATTGAAGGCTCCTGTAAAGCAGTGCTTGGCAGCTTAGCCGACCCTCCGAAGATAGCCACTGTAAATGGAGTCACTACAGAACAGCATCTAATGCTAGCGATTCTGTGGGCTCTGGTCATTTCATCATAAATAAGCCAGTCTGTTGGCAGTGACTGGACAGCTGCAGCTTGTCCATTTGCTGGAGGAATCTGAAAGTTTGTAAAATACAATTAAATTAAAAGGTGGAATTTTCTAATTACAATAACTTGCATTTCAAATTGTATTCAGTATTTGGCAAATACATTCTAATCTTATCTTTCCACAATTGAGCTGTAATATAATAATGGATACTGACATTAAGTAACTGATTAATATATATATATATATATATATATATATATATATATATATATATATATATATATATATATATATATATATATATATATATATTTTTTTTTATGGAACTGCATATATACAGACTTTAGGAATATATACATATTCTTTTCACCCCAATCTCTGTAGAATATGGGTTTAGAAATATGCACATTTTCCCCATTAGAAATATACTGTGCTGCAGATTTCATCTAAATAAATTGTAATAAAACAGCTCCACCTTGAGGAATAGAAGAGAAACAGCTGAAAGATGTCACTAACCTTTTTATACAGGGGCTGGCTCAGAACAGAGTTAGGATGAAATCTGACTTTCTTCTCCTTTGATCCCATCAGCATGACATTTTCCCTGTCAACATGGATGAGGTGGGGATACATCCCAGCCACCAGGGCAGCTTTTACAACTGCCCAGTTCTCAGAGTTAAGGTTCACATCTCGGATGTCACCTCCCCTCTTGCCCGAACAAAACCTACAGAAAATATACAACAAAAATGTTGTTTATAAAAATCTAAATAAAAAAATAAAAATAAAAACACAAAGAGAGGCTTCCTAAAATATAACAGATGACAATATATTTTATTAGATTTTCAATTATTGTTACACATCTTGCCAAACTACACTTGTACTGTGAACAACCATGTTTCTGGTCGAATGTGCTTTGCACAGTAAAGCTTATATTAAAACATGATTAGGACAAGATTGCAAAATTTTTATCTGTTCATTTCATTTTTCAAGAGGCAGTGGATTTATAAAAATGTATAAGCTTGTCTTACAGGGATGCTTAAATAAAGAACATTGCTTGCTGTGGCAGGGCTGAGATCCTGAACACAGGGAATAAGTGTGTTTTTGTATTTTTTAATTTTTTTCCTTTTGTTTGTTTTAAGTAAATAGTTAAATTTAAAAAGAAGCCAGAAGTTCTGTGGTGACTTGCTTGCTGGCTGTGTGAGTTGACAGAGAATGGCAGCCAGGGATTGGACAGCCTCGGTTCCTTGACCGGATGGTAGCCGAGTCTCGGCAGTGTGTCTTGCAACAAAGGAACCACTAACACGCCTCCAGGCTGATTAGCAAGATCATGACGCTCTTGTGACGGAGACGACTTTGTTTAAATCAACCGGGAGTCCTGGTTCTACAAAAGAATTGGGTTGCTCTTTCAGGAAACAATAAGATTTAGTTTAGGGGATTTTAATCCTGCAAAGGCATACAGAGGGTATATAAAATGTCACTTTTAGTGGGAGCAGTGCTAAGCCGCTTATTGGCAAACTTCTGTTTTTGTTGCTGCATTTTGCTTGCTTACCCTGCACTATGAATACCATTGCTGTGGTGGTCACCCACAACTGCAACCTAACTTGTGTAATCTGTAAATAACTAAATAAATCTTGGGCGCGTGTGCTGCGTAACAACTGCAACCTCCTGTGTCTTCTGCTGTTAAGATCAATTGAATGTCTGCAGATGACTTACAAATCCACTTAAGCAACTACGGACATATAAATGCAGTATAATGTATTGAAGTTTAATTTGTTTAAAATTAGTGCTTCCTCGCTATAAGTCAGCTCTTTAAACTACAATCAGTTAAAAGCTCTTACTTGCCTCATATTGGATTTCACTAGCAATAAACATTTCAAAATAAACTATGGCTCCTCACTGTAATGTAATAAAAGGATTATCATTGTAGTCCAAAAACTTTACTTCAGTACAGGAAATAAACATCAAGTACATGTTCTACTCACCTATCGCTCGGAGTTGTCCAAGAAGCTGTGTCCTCATCCCTATGATAATCTCCATGGTGGCTTGGGACAAAAAGTTCTTCTCACAGAATACTCTTTCCCAGCCATCACTGCGAGCTTTCTGCCATGCCTAACAATCAGAAACAATTCAAAGAATGCAATTAAAAATGTCAGGACTTAGATTTCAGCTGAGGAACTAGGACTAAACAAAAAGAAGCCAAACCAACATACCAAAAGTAAAATAATAAAACTATCAAGAAAAAATACAGAATGCCTGTCCCTAGAGTAGCTCATTATAACAAGACTATTCAGTCAGAGCTGTAATTAAAAGGTCATACAGTACCTGAAAAGCTCGAAGGAGAGCCATATGGTCACTGAAGGTCCCTGCAGTGAAACGCTTCCTGCATAGCATTGCTGCCCTCTTCTGTGCAGCCTGTACCGGCAGAACAAAGGGATCTCTGTAGGCCAGCGTGCAGGCTATGGTGAGAATAGGATCAAGACACTTGAGGACCACAGCACAGAGCACCATTTTTCCAAAGTGGGGTTCGACGGGAGATCAGCTAGGTGGTATCCCAGTTCCGTCAAGTCTTCCCAGGGGTCCATGGCATCAATCGTCTAGATAGGGAGAACAGAATTTGAATGACACTTTTAAATAGTGAGATAGTAAAAGGAATCTGACTCGCCCTGTGCACTGTGAAAACTGTAAAGGTACCTTGAGCATCTGCACAGCGTTTCTGACAATCAAAGCCGGTGGTGGCTCAGGTGCTTTGGCAAGGAAGTCGGCTATTGGACAGGTGATGGGAGCCAGCAGTTTAGTGTGCAGACACAGTTCCTGTGAAAGTACAGTTAAAGGAAATATGAATCATGCAAAAGGAGTATTGGCAACAGTTCTCTTTTATGTGCTTTTTCACTTTTTATAAAAACGGTACATTTGTACCCTTTATTTGACCTACTTTAGCCCTATCAAATAGCGTTTTTATGCAAGACTGACTAAAAGAGTAAGAGAGGAACCTACAACATACTATATTTTATAAATATTTCCAGTGGCAAGATGAGGAAGTGAGAAATGAGAAGCAATTTCTTTTTAAATTATTCTTTTTAGTACTCTTGAAATCAGAAACAAAATCTAATTTATTTTGTCATTTTGCTTGCAAGAGAACCAAAATCCTAAATAAAGAATTTGAAAACAAGAGAATTCCAGATTCCTATCTCTTACCATAAGACACACAATTGTTTTATAAGGTAAAACAAGGTAAAGAAAGGTAAGAACATCTACCTGAAGAGGCATCCGGAGAAGCTCTGGAACCTGGAACTCCAACATGTTTTTGAATCGTAATCTGCTGAACAGGTGGAAACATACACCTGGTCTACAGCGACCGGCTCTGGAAGAAACAAAGAAAACATGTATAGTATACAGAGCAAACAACAAGAAAATTACTAAATGACTGCTTTTCTCATTCTCAAATGTGTGTATTACAGGAATTACAAACCTGATGAACCTTGCACCATTTTACATTAAATTACAAAGCTCTGCAGTGTACACAGAAACGTGTCATATTTTTAAAGGAATTTCTCCTTAACTAGATCATTATATTTTTGTGAACGAAAACAGTTTTTTCTCTTGTAGCATATTAGTGCATTAAACCACTGTGCCACTTACAAACTTTTTTTTTTAAATGCTGTCAACTTTATCTTATTGCCTCACTCTAAATTAACTACAGCCAGAAATATATTAAAAGCAGTTTACCTTCCTTTTCTCTGGATTGCACTTGCCTTTGAAATCCACACCATTTTTAACATTGTCACATGGTTGAGAGCATCAAAGGACTTCTGCAACACAAATGATTTTAAGTAAAGATTAAATGAGATTTCACTGCCAGAGCACACACAAGAGAGACTTTTGATCGAAGCTGATGAAACATACCTCTTTAACTTTGCCAGCATTAATAACAAAGACAACATCATTGACAGTGATGCTGGTTTCTGCAATATTGGTTGAAAGAATCTGAAATAAGAAAAAGAACAAATTCAACATCACTTTAAGTGACCCCTCCAGATGAGTAAGTGCTTTCTACTGTTCAGTCACAATATACTTACTACTTTACTTAATGCCAGCGGGTGAGGTTTTAAGCACTTTCTTTTGATCAGATGTCTGCATGTTCGAGTGGAGTGTAAAACCTGATACCTGAAATAAAAAGTGTTGTCAAAGGGGCCAAGTATAAAAAACAACCAAATCTTAGAATAAAGGTAGGAGCAGATACAGAAAGAGCTATTTCATTTCATATTCAGAGTTATTTATTTTAAGCTGTGTGACTTCAACATTTTTCTTTTTACAAAAACACTCTCTCCAAGAGGAAGGATAACCTGAAGCCAAAACAAAGGAGTTAATTGCCAAATTTCATTAATGAATTGTAGGTAGAAGCAGAAATTAAGGTACCAGATCGGGATCCCCAGACATACAACCAACATTTTTAAGTCTACTATATTAAAATATTTGGACTGAAATCTCAACTTTTAAAAAAAATTAATTTCTACCTTCTAGATTAAAAATAAATGTTTACATAAAATGTGACCGAAAATAAATAGGGCTTCTTTTTTCGGTGTTTCTTCATTTTATTTTTCGGTGCTTATTTTGAGCTCTTTTCAAGTTACATGTAAATCGTTTTTTTGGGCTTTCGCATTTTATATACTGCATGAAATTAGTGTTTTCCGTTACTTTCCAAAATGCTTGGGTGTTTTTTTTCTGTCAAAATATGTATATGTATAGTAGTAACTTCGACAGTACTTGCACACTTAAGTTGTACCTTCTTTCCTTTTCTGTCTTATATATATATATACAGTACTGTGCAAAAGTTTTAGGCAGGTGTGAAAAAATGCTGTAAAGTAAGAATGCTTTCAAAAATAGACATGTTAATAGATTATATTTATCAATTAACTAAATGCAAAGTGAGTGAACAGAAGAAAAATCTAAATCAAATCCATATTTGGTGTGACAACCCTTTGCCTTCAAAACAGCATCAATTCTTCTAGGTACACTTGCACAAAGTCAGGGATTTTGTAGGCATATAGTCAGGTGTATGATTAAACAATTATACCAAACAGGTGCTAATGATCATCAATTCAATATGTAGGTTGAAACACAATCATTAACTGAAACAGAAACAGCTGTGTAGGAGGAATAAAACTGGCTGAGGAACAGCCAAACTCAGCTAACAAGGTGAGGTTGCTGAAGACAGTTTACTGTCAAAAGTCATACACCATGGCAAGACTGAGCACAGCAACAAGACACAAGGTAGTTATACTGCATCAGCAAGGTCTCTCCCAGGCAGAAATTTCAAGGCAGACAGGGGTTTCCAGATGTGCTGTCCAAGCTCTTTTGAAGAAGCACAAAGAAACGGGCAACGTTGAGGACCGTAGACGCAGTGGTCGGCCAAGGAAACTTACTGCAGCAGATGAAAGACACATCATGCTTACTTCCCTTCGCAATCGGAAGATGTCCAGCAGTGCCATCAGCTCAGAACTGGCAGAAAACAGTGGGACCCTGGTACACCCATCTACTGTCCGGAGAAGTCTGGTCAGAAGTGGCCTTCATGGAAGACTTGCGGCCAAAAAGCCATACCTCCGACGTGGAAACAAGGCCAAGCGACTCAACTATGCACGAAAACACAGGAACTGGGGTGCAGAAAAATGGCAGCAGGTGCTCTGGACTGATGAGTCAAAATTTGAAATATTTGGCTGTAGCAGAAGGCAGTTTGTTCGCCGAAGGGCTGGAGAGCGTACACGAATGAGTGTCTGCAGGCAACAGTGAAGCATGGTGGAGGTTCCTTGCAAGTTTGGGGCTGCATTTCTGCAAATGGAGTTGGGGATTTGGTCAGAATTAATGGTCTCCTCAATGCTGAGAAGTACAGGCAGATACTTATCCATCATGCAATACCATCAGGGAGGCATCTGATTGGCCCCAAATTTATTCTGCAGCATGACAACGACCCCAAACATACAGCGAAAGTCATTAAGAACTATCTTCAGCGTGAAGAAGAACAAGGAGTCCTGGAAGTGATGGTATGGCCCCACAGAGCCCTGATCTCAACATCATCGAGTCTGTCTGGGATTACATGAAGAGAGAGAAGCAACTGAGGCTGCCTAAATCCACAGAAGAACTGTGGTTAGTTCTCCAAGATGTTTGGGCCAACCTACCTGCCGAGTTCCTTCAAAAACTGTGTGCAAGTGTACCTAGAAGAATTGATGCTTGATGCTGTTTTGAAGGCAAAGGGTGGTCACACCAAATATGGATTTGATTTAGATTTTTCTTCTGTTCACTCACTTTTGCATTTAGTTAATTGATAAATATAATCTATTAACATGTCTATTTTTGAAAGCATTCTTACTTTACAGCATTTTTTCACATGCCTATAACTATATATATATATATATATATATATATATATATATATATATATATATATATATATATAGATTTTTTTATTTGGCTTTCGCATTTTATATACTGCATGAAATTAGTGTTTTCCGTTACTTTCCAAAATGCTTGGGTGTTTTTTTTCTGTCAAAATATGTATATGTATAGTAGTAACTTCGACAGTACTTGCACACTTAAGTTGTACCTTCTTTCCTTTTCTGTCTATATATATATATATATATATATATATATATATATATAGATAGATTTTTTTATTTTTATAGTAGGTTTTATTTTTAAAATGGGAAAGGGGTAGTCAACATGAATTGAGTAACCATTTCCACTGTTTTTCCGGTGCTTATTGGCTATATACCGATTTCATTTTTTTTTTGCATCGGTGTGTTTTATAGAGTTTTACCGGTTAAAACTGAAAATCAGAAGCCCTAAAAATAACTTAAACCAATGTGGTTTAAATTACACAAAAAAAACATATGTTTTATCCAATTTATCAATAATCTTACTATTGTTCCATGCCCTTACCTCTGTGTGTAATCTGAAAATCTTTTATCATCATATAGGATACGATCTCGAAGTGCTACTATTTCATCATATCCAGGCAAGAAAATTAAAACTGCACCTAAATCAATGTATAAACAAGAGGACATGAAAATGCTGTGTGTGCTGCACCCTGACTGTACACACAGCAGAATCATTGGGGTTCTCAAAGTTAATTCATGTTATTTCAGTTTAAATAAATATATAGACCATCAGAATTATTTCTATTTCACATAAGACATGAATAGATTTTTTGCATTCCCAGTATTTCCTTTTAATCACATTTTAATATCTTCAGCTGACCAGTTTTCAATTAAAAAAAACAAAATATGATATTCACTAGTGAATATTAAATGTACCGAAATTAGTGAGTGTGCAATTTAAGCATTCTTTAGTAAAGGAATGGTACTATGAAATAGACATTTTCTGGGCAATAGTAGAGCTACCCTTCCTCTGTTATATGGTTCTCTAAAAAACATTAGTACAATTCAATGAATCGTCATGTAAAACTACTTAAAATGATGAGCAAGGAATTTACATGTTTATTTAAAAATCAGCAGGAATGGTACTGCCTATGAACGTCAATATTCAATATACAGTACACACTGCGACACAGGAGATTCTGAAGGTCTTGAAACAAGAAGTGCCTAACTTCTAAGTTCATCTTAAGACATTAAACCTTAACGAAGTTAGATTGACCTCTAAAGGTTGTATTGATTAACTGACAACCTTGAACAAAACAAAAGGAGCAGGGAATGTGGGTTGTTTACCATCATCAGAGCTCTGACATATGTTGTAAAGGAGATGCATGATCAGGTCCAGATCCACTTTCTCATCGTCAAAGCTGTGATGGTAAGCCTTCAGGAGCTCTCTGTCCTCAGCACTCAGCTCTCCACTCTCACTCTGGACCAGGGAGCTTTCATCCAGATGCCCAGCCTCTAATGATGAGCTGCACAGTCATGTGATAAACATCTGTAATGACCCTGTACTGAACTGTATCTGACGATAGCCAAATGGCACCTTGACCGATGTAAATCAGTACATTTTACAATACTGACAATTGCAGTATGGTAGAAACTGTTCTTCTGATGCATCCTTATATTTAGCTCTCTACTACATAATTTACATTGATACTAGTAGCTCTACTGCATCACAGATCCCCTAAAATAAGTATACCGTTTTATAACACACTGACTGCAATCTATCACTCTATACACATCACATTTACACTTCTATTAAAAACACTCCATTAGTTTGCTCTCGCTTTCCCTGGCTTCCCCTCCTTCTCATCAGATTATCATCAGGGCATATCCAATAATACTGCAGCTGTTTTTTGTACTTACATGTAAGATTCAAGCAGATCCACTACCTCGGCCTGGTTGAAGTGCTTAGCCCAGTCTAATGCTGTCCTATGGGATTATGAGAAAGTCAGTGAGAAAGGAAAGTAGTTATCTGAAATTCCTTGATGCAAAAATTACTGTGGGAATATTTTCAAAGTGTTTCCTCCAGTCTTTAATTAATTCCTATCTTTTTCTAAAGTAGAAAAGTCCATGTTTTGTGACAAAACAGAGAACCAAACAACTCAGAAGTGCTCAAGAATTATATTACTTACTTGGTTGGTTCTATCTCCTTTCCAAAAATAGGAGTTAATAAAAGACTAAGTAACGCTTCATTGTGTTCTATAATGTAATAATTTAAGCAAACTCAATCTTAGTTTATTATCACTTAATTCCAGCATATTTTAATAAACTCCCTAAAAGGTCTGGTAGCATGACATTTTGTGGACCTTTATGAATTTAATACAGAGGAGCTGTTTTCTGACTCACAATAGGATTTACAATATAGGCTTGCATGCACAAAAGTTTAACATTTACCACACTCAAATTGACTAGGACATAGAAACTGGTTTAAAATGACAAAACTAATGGTAACACCTATTTAAGAATTTGACATTGCATACTGTACATATTAAAATGTAACTTTCCAGATAATTCAATTTCTGATTGTAATATCAGCTTATGTAATGGAACACTATCCTTACCAGCTATTGGATGCTTTGAAATTCACATTGGCACCCATGCTGAGGAGCTGTTCCACTTGGCTAAGGAATCCTCTGCCTGCCGCAACCATCAGTGGTGTTACACTGGTTTCCCTGTGTCTGTAATCAACTAGAATAAAGAAAGAAAAAAAAATAGGAATGGGTACATGCCTTGTCATTGATGTCATACTCTCTATGTAGTAGGGCTGCAACGAAGGGTACATTTTGACCTTCAAAGGTTTGGAACACATTAAAGAAGGAAGGTTCGAACCGTCAATGGTACTAATTTGCATAATTTACTGGTGACATCACCATAGCTACTTGTTTATATTTGATTGAAAATTCAATTATTTTACAGGTAATCCATATAAATGGAATACAACATTCAAATGTAGTTTAAAAAATATGTATATAGAACAGTAATCATGTTTTTATAATTTAAATAAAAATAAAATACACATTGTTTATTTACATGTAGATGCCTTATGATATATACTGTAAGCTTGCATTGCTGCAGCACGAACTGCAGCGGACTTAGGCAAAGCAAAGCTTTATTTAACAGTCACCGTTCCAAGCAGATTATCAGTCACATTTTATTACTACTAAAAATATTAATAATAACAATAATTATTATTATTATTAATTTCTTAGCAGACGCCCTTATCCAGGGCGACTTACAATTGTTACAAGATATCACATTATTTTTACATACAATTACCCATTTATACAGTTGGGTTTTACTGGAGCAATCTAGGTAAAGTACCTGGCTCAAAAGTACAGCAGCAGTGCCCCCACCTGGGACTGAACCCACGACCCTCCGGTCAAGAGTCCAAAGCGCTAACCACTACTCCACACTGCTGCCCTGCTACGATAACTTGATTTGGTAGTGGATTTCCAATTTTGTTTACATAATATGCATTATACAAATCAAAAGATCGAATGTTGCATTTGAGTGACATTTAATGTGTGATTTATAGTATTCACACATTGTCAAACGGTTTCTCTTAACGGGGGCTTTTAACATTATTGCCCCATTCTAACCTATTGTAAGTCCTTCATCGGACAGTGTTTAACGGTAGAAACAATATTCCAGAAATTGAAAACAGATCCAAACTGTGTGAACTTTACATGTGAACAGAAAAAAATTGTATAGAATCCAGCCAAAACACTAGAATTAAGATACAGCTGTGGGCGTGAAATTGTTGGCTTCTCTTATCGAAATTCTTAAGTCCATGCAGTCCATAATATTAAAAAAAAAAAAAAAAAAAATCGATATTTTAAATGCTAGAAGAGTAAGAAATATACTAGTTGTCAGATATCATTACAGAAACAAACTTTAAAACTTTTACAACTGTCCCTTTGTTAATATAAATGAAAAGATACTGCTTTGGTAATTTCAATACATTTCTATTAAAATGTATAACAGCGATATTAAAAATGATGTTTGTACAATACCCTTTGACTTCTCTTTGAACAAACAGGGCATGTACACAAGATAATTCATAAGTGACATTTTTCAGTTATAGATTTTACTAATAAAGACAGAGCAGGCACTGCTTTAAAAAGTTTTGGAATACAGAGGCACATCTAACAGGTTTTATCGATTGTATTCAAACCAGGCATTTTGAAAATATAACGAGTTTGGTTTAAAGGTTTAACCATACGGTTAAAAATATTTGTTACATGTGAGAGCCCACTATGAAACCCTCTAGACTACGGCTGTTTCCAGTAAATAATTAGGATGTTAACTTACCGCTGACATTTTCACTTAAAATGAGGTTAAACAGCTGGACAAAAGCATCAGCATCTTGATTGAGGAAGATGTCAGAGATGCAGGAATCCATTTCCTTTAGCAGCCAAGGCTCCAGGGAGTTTGCATCTTTCTCACTCTAATTAAAATAATAAAAAAGAGAGCTATAGAGTCAAATAAGACTTTTTTTTTTTTTTTTTTACTAGTGGTATAAAAAATATATTTATATATACAAGTGTAAGAAACATGAAACACTTATCAGAGCTAAACCTGGAAAGTGCAACCATACAAGTGTTATTAAGAAGCAGAACACTGAGTTTTACATGTCTAACCAGACATCACTGCAGTGCACATCTTTTGGTATGGAAACACATCACCCAGGATCATGAAAGGTTTATCTTTTTTTTTTTTTAAACTCCACTGGAGTTCAAAAGGAACTTGCTTTACCAGTTGACTAAAAACACTGTCTCCACCATCATCAAGCAGGTAATTCTCTTCTACTGGGCAGGAGGTGGTTCTTTCCCTCTGTTGCTCTGGCCTGGTGATGCTGTCCTTAACCTTGCACCACTCAGTAAGTGATGTCTGTTGTTTTTCCTCTGTAAAATGAAAACTTAAAATGAAATCTTACCCCTGGTTGTGAAATCATGGCGATGGAAACATTACAAAATGAAATCAAATGAATGATATTTACTGCCTGTATTATTTTTGGTTGTTTACTATACAAACACTAAAAGACATGTATTAATTTGCCCCTCACTTTAACTGCAAATGAAGGAAATGGAGTATGTATCTGTAAATAATCAACTTGAGATGTTATATTTTACACCCTGGAATGCACATTCAACTAGAAATATGTGATTCTCTAGTGTACGTTCAGAAATGTATCCCTTGTTGCAATGGTGTTTTCCACCGTTACCAAGAAGCTTTCTCTATATGTCCAGCAATCAGAATTCCCTTTGGTTTAAATTAGAATTTTTGCGCAGTTATCTTAATCGCAGCTTTTAAAAAGTGCCAAACTCCATAACAGACAACAACTGCGATAAAGACAACTTAAGTTGGTTTGGCATTTTATGCACATTAGCATTAAATAATTGCACATGGTTATGATCATTTTAGTTTTTTGGTACTTTATAAATGCTGCGTCACAATTAAAATGAAATCCCAGTGATAATCAGCTGTTTTATTGTATGCAAAGATCTTATTCAGGCAGAACTTTGCACTTCAGTTATTCATGGGATTGTGATGGTGCTCAGTCATAGTCTAGGAAACTTTTCAAAGCAAATGGTAAACTTCAACACTTTAAAAAGTATTTTTTTACCTTTTTGCTTCTCCTTCTTGTATTTCATCATATCTTTGTTTGTGTAACCTGTTGTCCGTAAGATGTCTTCCAGAAATAGTTCCTTTACTTCAAATGGTCTCCCCGGACTGAAATAATTAAATACGTGACAAACATAACAACTTAAAACATTTTTTTAAAAATTCAATTGGAATATACTTTTAATATAAAATATATATATATATATATATATATATATACAGTACTGTGCAAAGTTTTAGGCAGGTGTGAAAAATGCTGTAAAGTAAGAATGCTTTCAAAAATAGACATGTTAATAGATTATATTTATCAATTAACTAAATGCAAAGTGAGTGAACAGAAGAAAATCTAAATCAAATCCATATTCGTTGTGACCACCCTTTGCCTTCAAAGCAGCATCAAGCATCAATTCTTCTAGGTACACTTGCACAAAGTCAGGGATTTTGTAGGCATATAGTCAGGTGTATGATTAAACAATTATACCAAACAAGTGCTAATGATCATCAATTCAATATGTAGGTTGAAACCCTCCTTAAAATCATTAACTGAAACAGAAACAGCTGTGTAGGAGGAATAAAACTGGGTGAGGAACGGCCAAACTCAGCTAACAAGGTGAGGTTGCTGAAGACAGTTTACTGTCAAAAGTCATACACCATGGCAAGACTGAGCACAGCAACAAGACACAAGGTAGTTATACTGCATCAGCAAGGTCTCTCCCAGGCAGAAATTTCAAGGCAGACAGGGGTTTCCAGATGTGCTGTCCAAGCTCTTTTGAAGAAGCACAAAGAACGGGCAACATTGAGGACCGTGAGACGCAGTGGTCGGCCAAGGAAACTTACTGCAGCAGATGAAACACACATCATGCTTACTTCCCTTCGCAATCGGAAGATGTCCAGCAGTGCCATCAGCTCAGAACTGGCAGAAAACAGTGGGACCCTGGTACACCCATCTACTGTCCGAGAAGTCTGGTCAGAAGTGGCCTTCATGGAAGACTTACGCCAAAAGCCATACCTTCCGACGTGGAAACAAGGCCAAGCGACTCAACTATGCACGAAAACACAGGAACTGGGGTGCAGAAAAATGGCAGCAGGTACTCTGGACTGATGAGTCAAAATTTGAAATATTTGACTGTAGCAGAAGGCAGTTTGTTTGCGAAGGGCTGGAGAGCGGTACACGAATGAGTGTCTGCAGGCAACAGTGAAGCATGGTGGAGGTTCCTTGCAAGTTTGGGGCTGTATTTCTGCAAATGGAGTTGGGGATTTGGTCAGAATTAATGGTCTCTCTCAATGCTGAGAAGTACAGGCAGATACTTATCCATCATGCAATACCATCAGGGAGGCATCTGATTGGCCCAAATTTATTCTGCAGCATGACAACGACCCCAAACATACAGCGAAAGTCATTAAGAACTATCTTCAGCGTAAAGAAGAACAAGGAGTCCTGGAAGTGATGGTATGGCCCCACAGAGCCCTGATCTCAACATCATCGAGTCTGTCTGGGACTACATGAAGAGAGAGAAGCAACTGAGGCTGCCTAAATCCACAGAAGAACTGTGGTTAGTTCTCCAAGATGTTTGGGCCAACCTACCTGCCGAGTTCCTTCAAAAACTGTGTGCAAGTGTACCTAGAAGAATTGATGCTTGATGCTGTTTTGAAGGCAAAGGGTGGTCACACCAAATATGGATTTGATTTAGATTTTCTTTCTGTTCACTCACTTTTGCATTTAGTTAATTGATAAATATAATCTATTAACATGTCTATTTTTGAAAGCATTCTTACTTTACAGCATTTTTTCACACCTGCCTAAAACTTTTGCACAGTACTGTATATATATATATATATATATATATATATATATATATATATATATATATATATATAGTTATACAAACTACAAAAGGGTTTACAGTTAGTTTGAGTCAGATTGAAGGTTCAATACACTTTTTATGTTTAACCCCATATTTAATTTACTGTATTTACAAATGGTGTATTTGGCACATAAGGCACTTTCTTCTTGTTAATATGTTCACTTACTGTAAATAACTGGGCAGGAGCCAAAGTATCTTATAAACAGATTAACATCAAGAGCAGCACTTGAAAGAATGAGCTTCAAAGATGAGTGGTTCTGCAACATATCTCTTATTTTTATCAGCAGGAAATCACTTAGTCCATCTCTCTCATGCACTTCATCCTATCACAGAGAAGACAAAGGGAATGCATTACATCACCAGCATGCAGTAAAGAAAAATGTGATCATATTATTAATGTACACAGGCTTGGTTAATAGAATCATAGATTACAGCTGCATGACCAAAAGTGAGACGACACTATCTTAAAGTGTGTGATCTGTATCATTGATATAGCCATAAAATATACTTATAAAAGGAAGCAACAATTCTTACTATGTATCTGATGGATTCAATTTCTCACATACTCCCTAACTGTGCTTGTCTTGCCTTGGGCTCACTCATTTAACAAAGCTACATTTTTGCCTTACTGTAACCTCATATAAATTTAAAACAGTATTTAATTTAAACATTTAGTCATCAGTATTCCATGAAAATAATAGTATTACGCTTTATATTTTTTCTTACCACAATTACATGTGTAACAGTTGAAAGGGTGGCATCCCCTGCCATCAGAGTTCGCAGAAGTACTCCACAAGTGCAGAAGGTTAGCAGTGTCTTTGGAGAAACTCTGTAGTGAAATTATTTGCAAATGTCACACCAGGAAAAGTCAGCCAAGAACGTGTGTGAACTGTTAACTATGAAACTGGGTGCTTATTAGCAATTAAATTGGTCATGCTTGTTTGGTACAGTTCGCGAAGCATGTCTTCCCCTAACATGCAGTAAGCCACGGCAGCCCCAGCTGCCCAAAGTGGTGACGATCGTCTGTTCACCTTTTAATTTGCTTTCCAGACTGTCCGACCTGGTAAATACTTGCCAATTTTAACAAACATTCTCTGCATCACTGACATGCCCTATTCAGGGTGGATTCAATCAACACAGGATATCTGAGCGTGGAATTCAAGAGGAGGTCTTCATGTGCTGTCATAAAAGCAGGGGTTGTGTGAAGTTGCAGAAGAGAAAGCGATGCCTTGTTTGTATTGAATTATATTTCTCAGCGGGTTGTCCGTGAGGCAGAGGAGGTTTTATGCAGTGAACTTTAGTCTGGTCTCGAATTGCTCTAAATACTATTTCCTATACTTTTTGGAGAGGAAATCTACACATTGGCACTGGGTACAACAACAATCAACAGAATCGAATTCCTATAATTTCAAAATGCTCTCACCTGCTTTCCAGTCTTATCTGGTAGCCAATTGTCTGGCCAATCTTTTCCCTCTCTCTGCAGCTACTCGTTCAGCCACAGCAATGGCTGCTAGCCTCCTTGGCTGAGTACAGAATATACGGCAAGGATTTCCATTCATGTAAGAATCATCAAGAAGAAACTGAGGTACCTGGAAGATAACAAACCAAAGAAATTACCCATCCACGCACCCTGCAGATCTCAAAGGTCAAAGCCATTAGAATTTTTATTTCACATTGACTGACATCTTGTTTTTTCATCTGAACAAATAGATCATTTAAAAGGACTGTGAAGCACAGGTAGAAAAGAGACAGAGGAAGTAATTTTCAAAAGTTGGTGCTATGAGGATTTTGAGTATATTTATTCAGTTTATCAGAAGTCACCAAGTTTAACAACTGTATTCAGAGTATGAACACACCTGTGTAGTCTTTCCAGATCCAGTTTCGCCAACTACTAACACCACTCTGTTTTCTTTTATAATCTTTACAATTTCCTCTCGTCTTTCATACACTGGCAGTGTGCCTGAATGAATCCAAATCCGACTCCCTCTCCTTGGAGGAACCTGGGGATCCCGTTGTTGAGGCGTCCACTTGTCCTGTTCTTATCTCTGACGCTTTCTAAACACATGACAAGAAGTTACTATTATGATGCAATTACATGATTAGCACTATATGGTTTCTTTAAATGGCTTTTGATTTTTTTTATTACATTTTAGCAGTCTGACCTTCCAAGCTTTTCCTATAAACATAATTAACCACAACATATAGAGCCTATAATCGCAGGGACATCTAATCAAGCTCTTAGTGAAATTTGGAACTGCTGTGGATTGGGAGCTTTATTTTCCTCCCTGAATAACATTAGCATCTTAAAACATGTTAAAAGCACATCCACCAGAAATGATATATTTTGTATAGGTTATATAACTCTTTAACAGGACAAATACAAATGAATATCTCCAAATTGAGTGTGTTTGATATCAAAGATTATCACAATGTAAGGTTATAAAATACTCTTAATATGTACAAGTACAGCACACAATTAGAAAGAAAACAAACATGCTTACCAGCCTCAAGAGCCACTGAACTCCCTCGTTCAGTTTTAGGCAGAAGATCAGTCCGTTCTTTGTTAGTGACTGGAAATCTCTGAAGCAAACTTCGCACTACATGTTTAGTGTTGTGGGAAAGATTGAAGTTCATTACAGACTGTGCTGCCTCAGATCCATCCTTCTTCTTTATTGTAAGAAACCTAGTTGTCCCTTTTCTGGAACAGCAATAATAGTACTTATTTGTCAGAATATTATGACTGTTTTATGTAAGTATTATTATTTGTTTTAAACTAACAAGATAGCTGCTAAAACATAAAAAAACTCACCCTCTACTTTTGGAAATCAGCCCCAAAGACTGTGCAAGGCGATGAATAAATGCTCTTTCAGTGCTGGTCAAAGAAGATGGGAATTCCATTTCTATAACACCAAAAAATACAGTGAGGTGAGGTGTGACCACAATGAAGTGCAATGCATTACATCTTTAAATAAGCATTCCACAGCTATTCATTTTGGGATAAAATGTATACACTAAAACAGTGTAATCTAAGAAGGAATCATTCTTGGAAATAACTGAAATTCCTTCAAAAGCAAGTCATTTTAATGTTTTACTGTGTGCCAGACAATCCAAGGTCTTCTGGTTCCATGTTCCAACAACAGGCTACTGAAAGCTTTTACCTTTTTGATCACTGTATCGAAATCTGTCCAGTGCAATGTTCACAGCTATCTTAACTTCTTCATCGATCCGGATATCCTTCAGCCCTCGGGCTCTTGAAGAACCAGACTGGCTAGACTGGGACATGCCTGGCCTCGGAGACACGCTACTTGGCCGTGACATTTTCTGTTTAAAAGAGCAAAGTTTCTATAAAACACAAACTGTTGTGGTTCATGCATCTTATACAACAATAGAGCTTTTTAAGCCCCACCCCACATACCTTATGCAAAAGGCTGTGCCGATTGGTCCCTACACAGGCCTTCATTCTGATGTCTGAAATATGCCTTACAAGCATCGTTTTATGTTTTTGTGCATTTCAGCCCCAGTTGTTCATATGATATACCCATGTCCTTATTACCTGGTCTTGGTTTGTCACCATATTACGGCTGTCAAAGAATGGATAACATTTACTTGGGGTAAATTGGCATTTGTGTTGTCAAAATGCATGCTTGTGTTCTTTCACTTTCATGACCAAAAACACAAAAAAGAAATGTGACCAATGCATGTGTGGGTATTTTCAAAGGTATATTTAGGTGTTACTGCTTACAAGATTAACAACTTACATTTCAAGAAACAAGATTACAAATGACACGTTTCAAAGCTTAATTAAAAATCTTAACCATGATATGAAACGGGATGCAATTAGCTTCTCTCACAGTTCAGCTTTGACATGAAGCCCACTACTGAACCTTAGCTGTAGTAAAAGTGTAGCATTTTAAATGATCACAGCTAGTTCCCAGTCTGTCACATTGCTGTAAAACAAATTGACTTTTTTAACTGAAAGCAAAATAAATCATAAACAAGTCACTTGACAAAAGAACAATCTCTTGTAGTTCCACATTCCTAGAAAGGTGAGCTATCACAGTACTAACTCTTCATAGGGTTCACATTATTTTTATGCAAACACCAGAAAATGCTCTAAGATCTGTATATTTTGTACGGATAATAAAAGTATCCGTAAT
The DNA here is from genome assembly GCA_030684275.1 of Acipenser oxyrinchus oxyrinchus. Taxonomy (NCBI): domain Eukaryota; kingdom Metazoa; phylum Chordata; class Actinopteri; order Acipenseriformes; family Acipenseridae; genus Acipenser; species Acipenser oxyrinchus. The sequence goes on from JAGXEW010000217.1 coordinate 81,353, forward strand.
ATCTGAACATGACGTGTCTAGGGTGTATTACCACTTTATGTCCTGCGATTTCTGTTTGGTGAAATTTCACTTGTCAACAATACTTTATGTTGACGTAATTCCAACACAATTAACTGAAAACGAATACTAAACGAGTAGTAGAAATTAAAAAAAACACTGCACACTATAAACATTTTCGTGTAAAATATATTTACGTTAAATCCAAAGTTTATTGCTATAAAAAACAACAAATACTGAATCCTCACTCAACCGCTGTGTACTGCAGCGTATGTGTGACCAACACCAGAGAATCATGCAAGGCCAAGCTTTCACGTCAGTGTTATGAAAAAGCCCATGACATTCTGGAAAATGGGATTTCGTGTTAATATAACCAGTTACAAATACATTTTCTAATACTGCCTTTTATGTGAATAAGGTAGAATTAACCTTTCAGTTTCCCAATCAGCCGCTTCAGTATGTTGCCGGTCGTGTTTCTCTCCGGTTTCAAACCCAGGAAACTGTCTGTGACGTCACTAGCTCTACATCCCAGACTCCCGCCTCCTCATTTCACAGCGACTACTGTATGTGAAGGTTGCATCTGAAGCAATCATCTTACGGACCGAATTTTATGTGATGTTATCTATATATATAATATGTTATGTGTTACCCCACACCTGGCAGTCAGAACATGAGAGATATTTTAGCTTATAATGTGTATTTAAGAAGACCAATTTTAGCTTTAAATAGATGTTTCTTGTAAAATGTAATCACTATACAAAATTATTTCTCATTTTTTCCTTTATTTTACATAATTCATAGTCTGAGAAAGCTTGTTTGCCTGCAGCTGAAACTACCTGAGGTAATAATGTAAACAAACTGGTCAGCCAGCTATGTCTGGTTTCAAGCAGGGTGCACAGAATACTAAACTATAAGATTTACCAAGGAACGTGGGGCAGTGCAGTTTTAGACATACCCAACCTCAAAATTAAAAACATGTGCTGTGCTGGAGCTTGTGGTTCTTGTTGTTGCCTGTTAAGCTTACACAGAGTGCTTACTTACTAAATGGTATACCTACTTACTGTATTCTGTAGATAATGTTCCGATCTTAAACACACATATGATTTTAATAAGAAATTGATTTTCAGTTAAATCCCAGAAATGCATTGATGGTCTAGAAAAAAAATAACTGGAGGTATTTGAAGCAATGTGCTGTGCAACAATGAATTCTGCAGACTAATTCGAAATGTTATTCTGAGATCAATGCAACAACGATGTTAGCCACTAGATGGCCCTTGCTCCCCATACTTTCTGGTGCATTTTCAAAAAGGCTGTCAGACATTATATTTTACTGTGACAGAAAATTAAAACGTTAGCTTGTTTTGCGTGGATAATTAAAATAATTAAGAAAGGAGTAAACTAAAGCTATTTTGAAGAGCTTAAACTGAAACATGCTTATCTTATGTATTCTTGTTCTTGTTTAGATTCATTCTCTGAATCATTCATTGCATCCGAAGGTGACTTTAAAACTTATCAGTTTAAAGCTTCTCTTTTCTATTTTTTATTTAGTGTGCCCAATTACTTTACCCCTCATTTTCTTCCCAGTGTGGAATGTCTGTGAGCTACTGGCCTCTGGGGGACAAAGACCAACCCTGCAGGTGTCCGCTCTGAGCACACTGGGCACCTGGCCAGCAGGGTTTGCTGTGGCGCGATGAGGAGAAACAGTCCCTGCAGATTATTGCCTTCCTTACTGACTGAGAGATTACTTTAATTAATGACGCCTGTTCTTAAACCACCGCTTGCTGATGAAAGTCTGTACATAAACATACACATAATGTAATTATAGCAATTAAAAAATGTGTGTCGGACCTTCTTTCGTTAGTCTTGTTGTGGTCCACCATCAGAGGGTAGCTTTTAGTGACAAGGCTGTAGAGAATTGATTTATAAACTGTCTTGGCAACTTGACTTGTCACCCATTAAGTAATTACAGTAAATACAATAATTGTATCTGCTGTATGTTGAGATACATGTTATTAAATGCTTTCTGCTAGAGACTGACTCCCCAGCTTTGCTATCAGTCACAAAGACCTGGAAACTGCTGCATTGTTAAGTTAGTTCATGCTATCTTAGATAACTCATTATCAAGATGTTGAGGATGGGTCTGTTTTAATTATCTAAAACTAGCAACTCTTTAACATTATACCAGTTCATCTTGGATTTCCCCCAAGGTGAGGAAGATACAACAACACTGGGAGCCACAGACAAAAGCTTTCTCTGGAAAATGTTTATTTTTTACTTCATTTTGTGTTCTTCTTTGACTGGTAAGTTCTGTAACTTAATTATTAATTGTGTTACATGATCTGTGCATCATATAAACTGGCATCAGTTCACTTTTAAATAATATTCTATTCAGTGTATTCACCAACCACATAACAGCATATACAGTATATTGCCCATCGTGTGATATATATATATATATATATATATATATATATATATATATATATATATATATATATATATATATATATATATATATATATATGAGTTTAATTGTAATCTCTTAAGTCTTAATTGCATTACCTAAAACTGCACTCCCAGTAATAAGGTAATGTTATGTATGGTTCATTACTTTATGATGAGGGTTAGTCTTGGCCACTAAGATGACGACCTCTAGTCTAGTTCAGAGATGAAAGTCACTCATAAATGTGACCTCAAAAGGTCTTCATGGCTATAGAGTTTACTGCGGTTTAACATTGCTGTACAGTGCAAGCTTTAGAAGCCTAAAGGAGATGCTTGAATCCTCCATCTTCCGAGACACCCATTGCGCTTCTGGTACATAATGTGGAGTGCAGTCATTAAAAACTACAGGGAGCCACCAGGGGAGCCCATCAGAGTGGCATTATATTATATGAATATTTTAGGGATAACAGATATTGTAATTACAAAGGTATAAGGGCTAGCCTGTTACTAGCAGATATTGAAATATATATATATATATATATATATATATATATATATATATATATATATATATATATATATATATATATATATATATATATATATATATATATATATATATATATATATATATATATATATATATATATATATATATATATATATGTTTTGCATGTACCCTGGGTCAGAACAGAAACACAGAAGGGATTTCTAGCAAGTACAAAACTTTGGTGCCATGCTGGTCAACTACCAGCAGAGCCATCACTGACGCACTATCAATTAATTAGACTTGATTCATTATAATTATCAAGGTGACATAACTTGTTGCCCTGGATAATAATGTTCCCATGGGGTCTGGTGTAATTACATTTTCACCACTGAATGTCAAGGGCAGGCATATGTTATTGAATGTTTTCTGCAAGAGAGTCACCTCCCAGCATTACTGTAAGAAACAATGATCTGGGACAGAGAGCCTCTGAGGACTCTGAAGGTGTGTAGTTTTATACAGCTCTTAATTACCCGCTTATATAATTGTTTGCACCTTGTCAGAGGAAGTGCAAAGTTTTTGGAGAGTCAGCAATTGCCCAAGTGCAAGGCAAAATCCTTACATCTCATTATAATGTTTGTGCCCACTTAGTATTCCAGAGCCCTGCCCAATTCCATGCTCATTTCTTCATTTGAATACTTCAATATCATTAAAATGGACTAATGAAGTGCTAATTTGATAGTGGGTGCAGAACGCCAGGTGAAAACCATTCTGTACATACGCAGAATTTTTAGTGACCGCTAAAGTCCCAGGTTACGCCCACCAAACACATTTTTGGCAGCAATATAGGTGTTTTACAGCCGCGAGATCACTTTGCATGTATCCTTACATCAGCCCCACAATGTCTTATTTGATAGGGAGTGATGATGGGCAGGGTATAAAGCAAATAAACTGCATTACTTTTTCCCCAAAGGAAATACAACTTCTTCTGTTTGAATTATTTTGTATTGTTTCTTCTTGGTGACACATTGTGCAGCACAGCACAAGGATAATCAGTACACAAAAACATAGTGGTATAGTGTGTTCCAAGTTCAATAGCCAGCAAAGGCAAATGATTAAAAAATGTAACTGTTTTTCATTGCTTTACAAGGAAGTTTGTCTTTGGGTGTTAACCTTTCCTGACAAGATAACCCTCTGTTAGCATATATTCTAATAGGCATGGGAAGACACTGCTGTCATGTAAAACCCCTAAATGAAGACCTTAAACTTTCATTAGGAAAGCATTTCCAATGTTCAAACTTGATTTATACTACATTTTTTAAAAACTCATGCAGTTATGTCTACCGTGTCAAGGGGAAGACATTCTGTCAGAATTCTTCTTTTCTACCACTTTTTGTGGTATGTGATTATACATGAACAGGTTGATGGGATGTAATGCCATTTTGTGTGTATGTGTAATATGAGGGTTTGGTGCTATAGTTACATTGCAGTTTTAGGGGTGACAATCTCAGGTACATTTGCGACAAGTCATTACCGTTGGTAAAGATGTCACTGTGTTATTGCATTCTAGCCGATACTAAAGATAATGTGGATATTTGTTTCAATGTGTATAACTAGGAGGATATCAGTGGCTCTCTGTTACAGGAAGCTCAATTAAAAGAAGGGAGTCTGGGAATTTACTCAGTATTTTGGGTAACAGCAACAAACCTGGAACTGTTTACATAACAGTTCACACCAGTACTAACACCAATAGAATGTTTTTTGCACATGCCTGTATCTAATTCTTTTGAACAAGGCATCAACTATGCATATTCGGTGAAGTAAATTACTACTGTAATTCAGCAATAGATTGAACATTGACAAATTCTGACAGTTAGAAACATACAATTTGAATCCAAATAGGATCTTAAAATTCAACATATGTTTTTTTTTTTTTATTAAATAGTTTTCTTGTTTAATAAAATAAAAATGTTAACTGTTAGCAAGTTTTGTTTATTGTTTTAATTGGTAGGACATCATTTATTGTCTTCCGGTATTTTTAATTTAGAAAAGCATTAAGTAAATACTGTATGCATGTGAATGACAATATCTGATTAATATTGTAGCCTACAGTCATACATGTATTTAAGACCAACTGAATAGAATGATCACCTGTTTATGATCTGTTGGATCCAATATGTGGAGCAGATAAGCACAGACTTATATTATTCAGCTCAGCTGAGAGTTCATTACAAAAAAGCTTAGCAATTGCAAACCCCACAAACAAACATACCATCATTTTAATGTTCTAAACTACTAACAAAACAACTCATTCCAAAATTGACATGCTTCCACCTTATTTGCATTAAGAAAGTAAGTGGGAAAATGGTGAAGAGGAGGAGGAGGAGGAGGGGGTGTGTGGTCAACTACCAATGGGCGAAAAGCAGGATTCATCGGGGGTTAAGGGACTGAAAAGTGGTATTTAGATCGACTTCTGTTAGATCATTAAACAGTAAATACTTTTTAATATAGAGATATAATTCATTGCAGTACAAGGCATGTGATGTAAAAATACTTCACTTACTTAATGTTCAACGACCCAAACTGAAAAAAAATCAACTAATTAATGCAATCCATTTAGTTTATAACAACATGTATTTTATACCATGCTTTGATCTTTGCGTAATAGAAAATATAATACAGGATGCATCTCAGGTTTGTGTGACATTGTATTCATCACATAAGCTTCATAATGTCACAGAACCCCTTGATGGTATTCATTTTCTTTCAATTCCCAGAATCCCACATACTATTCTACATGTATTAGCATTTTCTGTGTAGCATTCCTTGGTTAATTACATCTGCCTTGAAGTAAATAAAGAACATTATTATATGTGCATATTTAATTATAAAATCATTATATACACATAAAATGCTTGAGGAAAAAAATATTTTATTTTATGCAAGCATGAATGAAAAGCTGAACTCAATAAATGAAGCCAATGATGAAATTTAGGTATATATTTTGTATAGTTTCATTTATTCTGGTTAACTAAATATTTACAATGTATGATATATTTTTCTTCATCATGCCTACAATGTGGTGTTTCTTACTAGAGTGTTGTTTCCTGTTCTGTGTGGATTGACAGCAGCTCAAAATGAAAGTACTTGGGACCACAGCTCTGCCTCTTCATGTTGACTCACTCTGAGATATTTCAAAATGTCAAAGCAAGGCTCTTCTAATGAAGACTCAGAAAAGAGGGTTCCAGAGCAGTCAATATCCAGAACTGGCAGAAAGCGGGTACTGGCACCGAACAAGCCATGTGTACACACTGTCAAAATTAAAATTAAAATGTCCATAATGACACTGTTGAAGCCCATATCACATGGTTAATTAACTTGAAGTGTTAACATGACTAAGTGGTATGGATGCTGAATGAATGAGTTGAAGGCAGTAACAAAATTCAGCACTAGCCAGGCCACAGCCAAGCCTCTTTGCCGTCCTATAAAACTTCCTTGGTCTTTCTTTGGAACCCTATAAAAGCTTCCATAATAAACAACAGAATGTTTTACAGCATATAATATAATGTATGTGTCAATAAACCAAATTCTTAAAAGATAATAAAATTAACTATTAGGCATTCCATAATGTCATATTTGGACCTATTTATTGGGGACCACGTTATACTGCATAAACATAAAATGTAAAGGTAAACAAATGACTTATAATGAAATACAAATGTAGTTCCTAAATACCTTCCCTCTCATCTAGTTCTGTTTTTGTCTGCAGGCTAGATCCGGGTCAGTCCAGAAAACAGGAGAGGGTTCATGTTTAACCCATATGATCTACAGTATATTGGAGTACACTGATGTATTTCAACCAGAAAACAACTGATACAGTGTGGTGCAAGTAGGGGTATGCTTTTTTAAAAGTCGCAATGCAACAAAGCTGCCAGACATATTCCAATCAAATGTTATTTGTTCTTCAGAGATGCCGCTCCTGCATTTCATTGTTACTGGTGAATCTGCGTCTCTTCAACGTCCAGGCCAGTCACATCCTCCAGGCGACATCTGGCCCATGCTTTTCGATCTAAATTCAGTAGCTGGTTAGACCTGCTGTCAATTAAACCCCTTTGAAGTACACATGAGCAATTCAGCAGTCAGAATCAGTTACCTGATCGTCTCTTTATGAAGACTCTAATTCAATATTTTGAATGCTTTGAACACGTTTTACACCTTGTCCTACATTCATATTAACTGCACTGTAAGCTAGACCTCTAATCTACTTAGGGCATAATTCATACAATTGTGTAGCAACTTCCATGGAGTAAGTTATTCAGGTGAATAACAAAACCATTTTAATATGCAAACAAATATGACACGTTTCTGGTACTAAAATCGTTTAATGAGTATCTGCATTGATTAAAAAAAATAGAAAACAAACTTTTAATAATAAGGCCTACTGGTTTATGAGCCGTGTCATTTATATATCCACAGACCGTGACGCCAGAACCTCTTTGACAAAAGAAACATGTGCACAGTGGAAAAACTGCCGCTTGTATAGCACACAATGTTTAGTTGCGGTTATACTCTGTGTATGGTTTGATTTTGTGAAATGTTTGTTCATTTTCATTTATTCCTGAAAACTGTTGCAATCCCCACCCGGCTAGGGCTCTGGCACAGAAATAAAGAACTCTTGTTCATTTGTGATGAAACCTGCTAAGGACCTATTTTCGCCCAAACTATGAATTATAACCTGTCAGCATGAAGGCTGTCTGTCTCTCTGTCTGTACAGTATGTCATCATTACTTTTACTCAAACCTAGAGATGCTCCTATTCAGCTGTGAAGAAACTTGATTTGAATGTTAATCAGGATCTGCATGCATATGAAGGCATTTGTCCTTCTGTCTTTACAGTATGTCACATGTGGATGCTGGTAATGATGATCTAATGTTTCCTGTTATTAACAGCTCCCTCAATGTTCACGGTGGGTTTTTTAAATTTATTTTGTTTCCTCTGGCAATTTTAGTGGGGAAAAATATAATTACACTAAACAAAGAAATAATACCCTTTATTATTATACTTTACCTAGATTACTCTAGTAAAAACCCAACTGTACAAATGGGTAATTGTATGTAAAAATAATGTGATATCTTGTAACAATTGTAAGTCGTCCTGGATAAGGGCCTGCTAAGAAATAAATAATAATAATAATAATAATAATAATAATAATAATAATAATAATAATAATAATAATAATGTAAAATATATTTATTAAAATATATTCTACACACAAAATATATTGCAAACTGACATTCGAAAATATGTGTATATATTTATAAGTATACCCAAGAATATGATACCCACACACACACACACACACACACACACACACACACACACACACACACACGTCGAACTATGGGTATTTATTTAAACATTTTGTGACACAGCGTGGGCGCACCAGGAATTACACAACAGGATTGACAATTTAAACAAGAGGGATCCACCATCATTTTTTTTCACATAAACATTTCATCAACAAGAAAAATGCATAAAGAAAACAGCACTTTCTGGTTCTAATTATTGTGCTTGGGGCGTTTTTGTTTTAATTAAAAATGTAATTGAGAACAATTCAACAGAACAAATTAACACATTAAATACTATTTATTATCAAATACGCAATCAAAATATGGAACAGCATAAGGCAATAGTTGCATTACTGCAAAATAAATAAATAAATTAGCTGTTAGTATGTAAATTATTTAATGTTTAATATTTCTTACAAGACACCAGATTCGACTATTTTTATTTTCAACACAATGATCCAGCTCGTACACGCTACATATCCCTCTGTGGTCAGACAGCGTGCCTGGATTGGAATGTGCGCGCGCAGCTGGTAGTGTTGTTTGTATTGTGTGCTGTGCCTGAGCCCCACAGAGGGATAACGATCGAATGTTACTGCCGTGAGTTCACTGAGATCGGACCCTTAACAAGATCGTGAGGGCGGAAAAGTGAAGCTTGCCACTGGGGAGATCATGGCGGCGGCTGCGGTGGAGGTGAGTGTGAGCAGCGGCAGCAGTGACACATCCAGCACCGGCGAGGAGGAGAGGATGAGGCGGCTCTTCCAGACTTGTGACGGGGACGGAGACGGATACATCAGCAGGTAACATTTGGAGGGCGAAAGCAGGGCCAGGGAAGGGAAGTGAAGGGATTTCCAAAAAACTTTTCTGCAACTTTTTCTTGGAAGTAAGTGGGGTCATTGCCGACAGAGGAGGTAACACGGACTCAAAGTTTAGAAAGCAGTTTTCGACCTATAATCCTCACCATTTACATTTCATTTTTATTAGCTCAAACATGTTTCTTGCATGTAACTTACTCTTGCACGTTTGAGTATGTTGCTCTACAAAGACACCGAGAGGGGATACTCTGGCCCCAGATTTTGCTGACAATGTTGCAAAGATAGTTTCAAGTATGAATGATACAACTAGCACAAACCTATACATATTAATGTCAGTTTTTATACCGCAAGTTTGAGAAGGTTATATATATATATATATATATATATATATATATATATATATATATATATATATATATATATATATTCATGCTGGCAAGTCAAAATGCTTTTTGTACTATTAGAGCCGGTGCTATAAAAATAAAAAAATAAATTGCAGAGCCTTAATCAATATGCCAAAAAGGCACACGTAATAGACATTTGAAACATTCCTAATAATAATAATAATAATAATAATAATAATAATAATAATAATAATACATTTATTATTATTATTTGCATATTTTGTTAGTGTAGAAGTTGTTTGTTCTTTGAATTGTATATGCCTTTAAAAAATGTCACTTTTTATTTTGAGTTACTCCTGTGAAGGCTTTCGTTTTTAATTAAAGATATTGTGATTGAGAGAGTTAGTGGAAATGGTCAGATTGCATTGTGATGATTGACAAGTATACAAAAGCTGCAGCCTGCAGACACAGGCTCAATGTTGGTGCATATATATATATATATATATATATATATATATATATATATATATATATATATATATATATATATATTTGTGTTGCAAAAACATTTTTTTTTTGGTGGGTAGGAAGAACAGACATTCTAGTTATTTCTTCTGAGAGGAAAGAAATGACAGTTGCACACCCCTTGTGGCCATTCTAAAACCTCAATCCAGAATTTCATATTTTCTGAAGCAGCCCCTGTGGTTGTGGTTCAAAAGATATGAGTTAGTAACCGTGGTAAATAATGAGAGAAACAGAAATGGAGTTATACATACACCACATAATAGGATATTAAACCAAATTAAATATGGACAAAATGGCATACATTATCAATTTAACATTGTTGTGTTGCATTTACAGTATCTGAGCTTCAAAAAAAAAATAAAGGGATGCTGGAAAAACTTTTTTTTAAAGCATTTTACTTGACAATATCATATGGCTCAGAATGCACCAACATGACATTTTGCTTTTGTGACTGATTTGTGGACCCTGTGATGTTGTGTCCTGCAGCTCTGAGGCTGCAGGCTAGTTAAGTGCAGTTTATTAAACACCCATTCTTTGCTTCCAATGTTGGCCAGGCTGGCCAGGACACCTGCTGTTAATTGTGTCATTCGGAAGGTCAACCGATGTGGTCTTGTGGGTGAGAAAGGTGAGAATGTGGGGAAGCCTTTCCCAGATATCTGAAAAGATCTGCCTCTTCTCTGGAGCTATGTCGTGGTTCAAATGTGCCACTATCCTTGGTAAAACATGTAGACAGTTGTTTAACACTTAATAAAGACCTCCCTAAGAAAATGCTTTACCATGCAAATGCAGTATGAAACACAAGCATGGAATTGGTTATACTGTATGTGCAAGCTAAATATTTACACATTGCTTGGCTTGAGAAGAAAAAAAAACTAGCTGAGTTAATGACTTAATATTTTATATGAACTGAAGTCACTCTTTAAATCCTGAGCGCTGTACAGAGATGATACACTTTGATACTGTCTTCATGTTGTATTGTGTCATCTCTGTCAATTTCCATTAACAGGTGTTGTCCAGCAATAATGAACCATTTCACTGCATGTTTTAACCTATGGCCTTATCAAGGAGACAGACCTTGCACGTTTTCACGTTTCCATTCTTCCTCCTGCATACATCCCTATTCTGAGAAAACATTCCTCTTATGTTATGCCCCTGGCCCTAATTATTGTAGCTGTAACATCAAAAGACATAGCCTGCATGCCTTTCAAATCAACTAGTCTCAGTCTACTGAAGTAATTTGGTACTGTTTCCACACTGGGGTGCTAATTAACAGCCTTAAGATTAATGAGTCTACTTTAACTTTAAGGCATTCTTCTGGTGAGTGTTATATAATGCTTTTCTTGGAATCTCTGCTTTGTGTTTTAAGCACAACTTTATTCATTAAAGTAATATTTGCTTCCCATCTTGTTGAACTGTCTGTATGGTCTACAATAGAGACTTTTTTATTATTGTATATCACCCTTGCCAGACCCTGGAAGCTATTGGAAGCTCATTGCTCTGTTTACCCTGAAACATGTAAGCGCAACATCTTTAATTTGCTGTCTTTCAGTTAAACAGGCTTTTAGTATTGCCTGATAGCCTTCCTCTGTTTCAAATTTAAACAGTTTTCTTTAAGGTTAATGTTAAATAAAGCATTAGAAAAATGAGATTGTATTGTATTTTCATATAGTGAGTTTTAAAATCTGGCCTTTTTCCAGTCTTAGAAGGGAGACATTTATAGAAGGTTTCTATTATAAGAAGTTGTGGCTGCTCACAATTTCACTTGATGTTTTGTTAAAGCGAGTTTGATTGCAATAGCGAGCAGTGTTTTTAGTTTTCTTGTTTGGGTTCTTGGCAGAGCAAGTGATGATATAGGCCTAATCATGCCTTTGTGTATTGGATGATTAGTGTTACAGTGCATTTAAATGATCATACTTTTACTGTGACCATAAAGCTACTTGTTTCTTACAGGATATAAAACGATTTAGCAAAAGAGAAACTATACTATACAACCGTGCTTATCCCTGGTCATGGGGATACTGTGGAGGTGTTTGTACTGTACATACATAATGCATTTGTGCAGTACTTTTATACAGTCAATTATCATTAAAACTAACTTAAATTAAACACATTTCCAGATGGTACATATTTTCTACATGGTCCCAGCCAAATTTAGCAGTCGCTTGAACATTTACTTGCAATATTGATCAGGAATACTTAAGATCAAATTAACTACGCATGAACTACGCATATTTTTTACTTGTTGCTTCTGTGGTCCAACTAGTAGGCCCTAAAGCTCAATATAGATATCTTAATCATTGCAGGTCAATGGACACTGTACAATGTGATTTGTGGTTCCTTATTTGTATGAATTGTTGCGTAAAGTGTCTTGCTAACAAACAATTTCCAGGCAGGCTACTGTAGCATCAGAGTGGGTCATAATATAATTTTGTGTGTGAAAGTAACAGAATTGAAATATACAGAAGGGGAATCTTAAACCATTCTCTGTGTCTTCTTGGTTTCTGGTCACAAACTCCCCCACTGACAAAGAATGCTTTTAAAAAGAGTCATAAACTAACTGCTGAACAAATGGCTTATCTTCACAATCGCTGAATGACTCTTTTGGCGCCAAGCTAGATGGTTTTTGGGTACTTTGACATATAGGACAGGAAACAGTCCATCTCATAAATCCAGCCGACGGGGCGGAATAAGCGGACCAATGGAGAACAAGGGGTTGCATCAGAACGAGAACAACCAATGAGAAACACTCCACGTGGACTCAGGCACAGCCCAAAATTACCAAACTATCCAATCACAGTGGTAAAAAGAACCTTACAAATGCTTGCATGCGACACTCAAACAGGGCTCCCGACACGAAATCCAAGGTTCTGATACACAAACCAGTCTTTGAACTGTGATAATCTGGAGATCCAGCCTTCTGAACCAAAACTATATATAAGTAAATATTTGTGTTACTAACGATACCCCTGTTAAGATTAACCTTCGTCTTAAATAGCTATCAGGAATGCAGTTGTAACCTTAAGGGAATCGCCCATAGATTGTGTTGGATCGCTGATCAACCAGCGGGAGTGGGATGTTGTTGTTTATGTTTAAACTTTGTTTTCTGTACTGTTTAGTTTAGTTAATTCTTCCCCCTCTGTATTATTTTAGTTTAGTTGTTGCACCTTTAATTCTTCCTTTTATTTAGTTTTATTTCTAATAAAACTGTTCTTTTTATTCACTAGAAACGTCGTCTAGTCTGAATATTTCGATATAGGTTGGATTCTACATGACTTGAATTCAAACAAGGTATTTTATTATTACAATTTAAACTAGTCCAAATACAAATATACCTTGCACACTACACTACAATTAGCTGTCCTGGCATTTCTATGATCCATTCTCTAGCTACCGCATGCAGTATATTCACAATTGATCACTGAGATGCTGGGAACTGACAGCGTACAAGAAGCTTGATAACATGCTAACTCAAGCCGTGCAGCAAAATTGCTATGTGTATTCTTTACGCATTCAATTTAAATAGCATATGTATTTCATATTTTTTCAAGGCGTAAAACACCCAGTAGGTAGCTTATCTGGAGCGCTGGGTACAACCATTTCATTTCCTTGCCTGATCCAGCTCCTTAGTGTCGTTACCTGGGGTCAGACACCCTTGTCTGGAAACACAGCATTTCCACAACATTAGTGATATACAGATGAGCTCAAAGAAGCCCTTCTCGGCTTGAATTGCGTTGGAACACCCCGGATTATTTAGCATTCAGGAATTTAAATATCAAAGAAAACGTACCCCTTTCTGTGGGATTAAAATGCCACATCGGTTAAAATTGTAGTTATCCATGTCAATCTGATGCACCTTATTTCATATTTTCCCTTCTCACCCCTGGGTTCTATACTGTTCACGTGATGAGGAAGTATATTTCTAGACCATGTGAGTAACGTTTTGATGTTTTTAATGAATGTTTGATCAGTAGTAGGCAGACCCATGATATCTTTAAAACTGCTTATTTGCAATATATGCATTTGCAATGGAGGCAGGGGAAAAATAACTATTAATTGATGGACCTTTTAACTTGTTAAGTAATCACCCCCTCCCCTGTTTATTTCCTCTTAACACCTGAGATATTTCAGGTCACACTTTCTCATTTTCAAGTCTGTGAAACTTAAATAAAATAATAATTAAAAAAAAAAAAAAAAAATGATGATAATTGTGTAGGCTACTTTTACTCATGTGGTTGTTACATATTCTACAAGTTACTGAACATGGTTGGGAATAAATCATCTGGTGTGTAAAGACAAACAGATTGCAACAGATGTTCTCAGGTCAGCCTGTGAAACCTTTTCAAACTTGACGTATACCTTTCTTGTAGTGGGGCGCTGTATTTGGATACAAACAGTTGATGTGATGGTCTCAAGAAAAGTTTTCACAGGCTGATCCAGTGTTCAGTGAAAATATTTGCTGGAATCTATCCAGCTTCATTCCCCAGTTTAGTATTGACCTTGGATGAAGAAATAGCAAATTACTCGTGATTAAGATGAACAAGATACTACAAGAATAAGTACAACCCAGGAAGTAGCAATGTGAAGTTCAGCTTTATGTTATAAATACCACATACTGCTCGGTTAACTGGTCTTTCAAAATATTTATTATTTTTGGGGTTTCAGGTTAATTTTTAACCTGAAACCTTAATTTTTATAATCCACTTGATACTGTCCCCTACTGTGGTAATATATTTGTTGCCCAGAGCCTAATTGTCATTGTTTTGTTTGAACAGGAGATCTCTCTTTACAATTAAAATCTGCAGAAATAAAAACATTCTTCTTGGAGAAACTCAGATGGGAGTATTTGGGGGAACAGTGTTTAGCTGTTGAGCCAAGCTTAAAAACTTATTGCATTTCACAAAGCCTTGTTGATGTGGCATCTCTATCCTGATTGCATTGATGTAGTGAAACTGTGTGTCTGCCCCTCTCCAGGAACGACCTGCTCATGGTCTGTCGCCAGCTGAACATGGAGGGGTCTGTGGCTGAGATTATGCATCAGCTGGGAGCCGATGAACAGGGCAAGATTTCCTTCGAGGATTTCACAAGATGTCGAATGCAGCTCGTCAGTGAAATCAGGAAGGAGGAAGGGCAGCTTTCAGTCAAATCTGATGATTCGGTAAAAAGAAAAGTTACGGGATCGCATCGCCTCCTGGCCAAACAGCAGTGAAAACAGTTTAGGTGAGTGAAAAATAGATGGATACAGATCTGGAAATTCCTTGGACATAAATTGGTCTTATTCTTATTGTGTCTGTCTATTTTTTTAGTTAAGGTGTTTTTACAAGGAGTTCAGGAATATATGTTATGTAGGATTGATCAGATGTGTCTTCATATTAGTATGCACCAGCACCATCTAGTGCACAGCAGTGTATTGCCAGCAAACTAAAGGAAACTTGTTTGCAAAGTGGCAAACCACAAGATGGGGCTGGCTTATTTCTATAAAGACACTTTGGCTAATCTAGACTATATGTCTGTGGCAGGCAACGAGAACTAAAGAGCAACTCCTAACTAATATATATTTAGGTTTTATTAAAATAAAAAAAAATAAAAAATATGGAAAGCGTAAGGTGGAATCACTCGAGTTCATAATCATAACATCAATAATTTTCTTTTAATGAAGACTCAAAGCAACCAATGATAGCAGGGATCTCGATTTAGCTGTCCATTCAGAGAAGAGGGATGTAGTTACAGGAAGTGGCGTTGTGGAAGCTTCGCTGATGCTTCGCTTCCCAAGCGGATGAGAGGAGGTGTCTGGTTGAGAGCCGTTACATTTAAACATGAGCTTAAAAAATTAATTTACTTAACCCTGTGGTGCCTAAGGGAATGACCATATTTGGTCATAAATCTGAACACTTTGTGTTTAAGCGCTTGTAGTTTTGGAACCTTAGATCAGAAATTAAACCCCAATACACCTACAGAAAGGCATTAAGTAGATCTTTCCAGTGATGTAATTTATTTTGTTGTGGGATGATATATATATATATATATATATATATATATATATATATATATATATATATATATATATATATATATATATATAATGTATATATGAAAAATAATAAATAATATAAAAATTGCTAATTTCAACCTCTTTCCAAGTGTTATATATAAAAAAAAACTTAGTGCATATTGTAGCTGCAAAATTTTCCAAGGATTTCTAATCTAAAATCAGAATTGAAATATCATGTATAGTTGCAGAGCTAGATAAGCTTTTATAATGCATAGTATTTTACAAAAAATCACAAAAGTTATGAAATTACAGCGCGTCAGCAGCAAAGAGTTAAGCATTTTACTGAACATTTTCACCTCAGTTATATCCTTCTATGAATACAGTTGTGCCGTCAAGCTAACGTGTTCAACAACACTAATAAAGTGAAGAAGCGTTTTATTTTTGCTTCTGATTCCCCAGGGCTGGAATTTGGTGGTAGGCTACTGAAATAAACAGAGAATGTGTGATGATTTGTTAAACATTGTAATAACCAGCAATCCAGACTCCTACTTAAACATTCATAAACTGTTGTTGTTGTCTCTGACACTGCCATTAAGCAGTGCTGCTTGCGAGTGTGGATTTTCACGTCAACATTTTAATCCGCCTCGTGCCTTTCTGCCCTGATGTATATTCATATACACAACGTGACCACTGAAACCGTTGATCGTGAACCCAGCATCCTTGACAGGGTGCAAATCGTTTTGAAAATTGGTGCTAAACTGTTTTGAAAGAGAGCCTACTGGTGCTAAATTATTAAATACCACCCTAATCAAGCTCTCCATACAACCCGACATGAACCGTCTCTCCTGTGTATGTGGATGAGTCATTTGAGTAGTCCAGACCCAATGAGTATCTATGGTTGCTAACAAATAAAATAAATTAATTAAACATGTCAACTGGCACCAGAGTTGAATGTCGCTCGCCCTATATGAGGTACCCTGACACTAGAATCTAGCTCCATATTTTCACCCCTGATCCTTGACATCCCAATTGTTTGAACTGTCGGAGGAAGAGGTGGAGCTAGACAACGACTTGGATAATGACACCTAATTTTGGTGCGCACAAACCATTTCTGCTGGTACTCATGTGAGAACCTAATGATGAAAGTTATGTGAACCCCTGATTATAAACACTCATTATAATAATCTCTTATTATAAAACCACAAGAAATGCAGTAAACATTCTGAAAAGTTGACATTTTAAAAATTAATGTAATCAATTCCAACACAAATGACACCTCATATATATATATATATATATATATATATATATATATATATATAGAGAGAGAGAGATATAGTAACAATAGCCTTCGGCTTGTGTTCATTTGTACCCTTTAAAAATGCTTGACCCAGACACAGAACTGCAAGTTTAGCGCAGTGGCACATTTTATTAACACAAATAAACAAACACCTAACTCCCATTGGAGTGCTAAACTAACCTTTTCTTCAATCTTAACTAACACACTGGACGGCTAAGCCGTTTACCAGCCTAAACCACTTGTTTCCCACCGTTTACGAGTTACAGACTTCACAAGGTTCACACAGTACCTTTTATTTCATCCACACATGGCTTTCCTCCTTCAGCCATGTCTACAGGGTTTCCACTGCTTTTATCCAGGTCTTAATCAGGCTCGGGTGCTTCACATTAAAATGGAGCCAGGTGATTCCACTCTGGCTCCTATATAAATCACAAAGTAAAGTCGGTTTGCTGAAAGGATAGTATGGAGAGAATAGACAGGAGGAAGTTAACCTAATAAGGGCTGTTTTATAGGACATTCAACTTTAAATGAACATTTATATAGAATCGGAGCGCATGAGAATGGGTTATGTATGAGATGTGGGGTTATGGAAACTGTGGAACACCTGATGGTTGAATGTGCTAGATATAGGGAAGTGAGATTAGAGGTAGGGGAAGAGTTGAGGGCTTTGAATATTCTGAATAATTTTTTTAGGGATGGTAATAGAATAGATAGGGGTATGATCAGGTATATAGGGAAATTAATTAGGAAAACAGGAAAAAAAATCAGGAATCGAAGTGTTGGGCTCACAATAACTTTAATCAAAACAAACAGTAGGTGGCGACAATAAGCTTCGGCAGAAGCTTGGTGGCCATTAACCAAAAAGAAGAAGAAGAACCCCGTGGCATTCTGGGGAATATAGTCCTGCAACACCCTCCTGGACTACATCTCTTCTCCCCTACTCTGCCACTATAAATATATATATATATAGTGTTCAGTTTCAGGGAAAGGTACCAGATATAATTATCTGTAACCATGCAAAGTGAAGTGCAGTATACTAAAGTGATGCTGCCTGTCTGTCCTTCTCACTCCATAGTTCATGGAGATCTTTGTCACAAGGATAAAGTACTGTAGGTGACCTACAAGGATTGTGCGATACCTTTTGTGTTTGAAGTAAATCTTTGAAATGGAAACATGGGGCCATCATCTGTTTTCAGCTTTCTCAAAGTACCGCTACTAGAATCGTTGCTCCATACAAATGTGTACAATGTTAGGTTCAACCTTGGGTCCTATTTTATTAAGGAAGTTATTTCAGTGGAAGTAGTTCATCTTTTGCAGGGCACAGTGCAGGTGCTGCAATACATGACCAGTTTCTTTTGTAATTATACGCAATACATCCTTGTTCTCTGGACCCGCAGTGTAGCCATGTTACAGAACAGTAACTTGCTTACAGTATTTTGCACATCAGAAAACATATTTCCTAAGGCGGTAGCCAGGTAGTCTCAGTCATAAAAGCAATGCAAAAGATTTCAGCCCCAAGGCAAAATCCAGTGCCGCTGTCTTACTGGTGCTTTAACAGCTAAGAAACATGTACAATTTAAATATTCATTGACTTTTGTTATTTTTAACTTTGCCCTTTTTTTGGACCTGAGGGAAAGGGAACAAAGCCACACAACATATTTGCTGTTGATAAAGTGGCCTACACTGGCACAGTGTTGCATATTTATTACATTTCTTAAACATTTTCATGTTGTTTTTAACACTGCTGGTACCAGTAGCAGGCATGTGTATGCCTCTTGTTTTGAAGTGCCAGTCCTATAATTAAAAAGCAGCAAATTTGAAAAGCCACAGAATTTTAAAGAGCAAGTAGCTTTGAATGTCACTTTATTTATTTGTTCAACCTGACCATTGTTTTTTTGCTATCATTGAGACTGGTTATGGATTCTAATACTCCAGTTTTTCACTATCCACTTTACCTGCCTTTTGAACTTGCTTTGAATGTGCACTGTACTTGTCTGGATAATTCTATAAGCGATAAACAACGATAAGTGTTGAATTGGTAAAACTAATTCACTGTTTTGAGTGGCTAATCATTTGATAATGTGACCTTTCAACTCTGCTGGCCCAACCTACTCCGCATTTAGAGAGGGTAAGCGAGGCAATTTTGTTACATGATTTGAATAGAATGAAAAAATCTGTTCATTCCTAGGGATGTAGAATTTTCCAGACAAGCTCAAAGACAGGTACAGACAGATCTAGAGAAAAAATGATAATTACTTAATATTGCATCAAACAAAACCCAGACAACTAACAACATTGCAAGCATCATAAAAAGGTGGTGGTGAAAATTTGAATATGAAGCTGCTTGCTGTTAAGATAAAATCAGTATTTATAAATATATCCTTGGCTTGTGATTTGTTGACCTCTTGCATGGTAGCCTTATTTTTGAAATGTCGTCAACACATACCTGTAGGTTAACATCAAGAGAGATTTCTATATAGCGTCCATCTGGAATGAATGAAGGGCAAAACTGCAGGAGGTTGTTTTGAGTTCTACACAAACTCCTTCACGAGAGCTATGAGGTGGGGTTAGAACAAAGCAGACACAAGTCATCAGTTAGAATGTGTTTATTGTATGCTTTGCCTTGAGAATCAAAGGGTGTACATAGGTGTATTGAGCAGTATGATCTACTGTACATGATGTCTTTTGAATCTTCTGGTCAATCTACCATCTTGTGCAAAAGAAGCAAACAAAATAAATAAATAGTAAATCCTCACTATTCAAGGTAATTTAGGTTCACTTTCTGTTCCATTTATTGTACATTACTTGCTATATACAGAGTACTCCCGAGCGTCGATGGTCAATGGTGGTTATCTCATTCGGCCATCCTCATGGAATAACTTCAGTACTCCATTAAAGAGTTTGCTCACTCTATATAGGCCTGTGTGACACTGTGTACATCCCAGACTGGAAAGTCTGTGCTTTTCAACCCTGGGAGGCTCCCATAGCCGGTAACCATCTTGGCTTAATCACCCAAACTATAGAGAACAGGTGAAGCCGGTTACTTTTAGCTCAGGAAGGGATAAAAGCCAGTTCATTTATTGTTTGGAGAGAGGGATACGGAGGAGGTAAAAACTGTTTAAGTTTGTGAAGGTTTGCTTTACAATAGTGGTGAACTGTGTATTTTGGACTAGGTTTCCAGTTTTGGATTGCAATTTATATATTGTTACATTATTTTGAACTGAGGGGAAAAAGGCTTAGCCTTTCCTGGCTATTGTTTTGTTTAAATAAAAGTGTGTCAAAAGACACTAAAGTACAACTGTGGTTTGCTTTCGTTGAACTGGTGCTGGTAAGTGGCTGCCCATCCTGATGATTTTGTCACTTTACCACACAGCCTGTTATATCAAAATTAAGATTATGCAGGACCTCTCCAAAGAATGGAGATGATTTGAAATGTTCTTATTTTAGGCGCAAAAATCTATCATCTCTGGATAACTGTAATTTAAATATACTTCAGCAATGTGTGCCCTGATTTTGATTGTGTTCTCACATGACAGTTTCAGAGAATCACTTTTCAGACCACTAGGTTAAATAATTTGAACAAAAAGGTGGATGTTTTTGCCTGGTGCCTCAATGGAGACTAAAATTTGAATATTTAATTTTAAGAAATGTTTGTGTGTGCTGGGCATAAGCAAAGGAAAACATTTTTACATATTATCATAGTAGCTGTACAGTTGAAGCTTGCTCACTGCCTGTCTTTGATAAAACTGCTGTGTAGATCAGATGGAAGCTTCAATCCTCACTACTGTTAACGTGGCACCTTTTTGTTTCAACACTACTGTCTGATTTCAGCACATTATTCGATGGCAAACACAGTCCCTTTCAGTATTTATTTGTTTTGAACAAAGATCTTCCGGTTATGGGTATGTTTACTCGTACTAAGTGCCAGACAAGCTCCCATTTTAAGACACAACTTTGTTTTTTTTTCTTTTTCTTTTTCTGTGAAGAGTGATGGTTGATGTCCTGTTGTTTTAAATTTCCTGAAATAAGCAAAAGCTTATTTTAAATTTCCTGAAATAAGCGAAAGCTTGAATGTTTTGAAAATGCTGATACAACTGGCTGGCCAGTAGACATTACTCTAGGTTTTGTTTTTGTTGGCTTGAACATCTTGGTGCACATTGTTCTTTTGACCCTTCCTGTCCATTACTGTTGAGCACAACTTTACAATTGGAACAAATAATTAGGTGCGTTATTGCCAGATACCTGTTTTCATTCCTAAACAACAAACATGCATGTTCCTAGATTATTGCCAGCATTGCAAGTAAGTTCCTGGGGTTGGGAGGCAGAAATAATGGCTTATCACATTAATATGCCTTGGGCAAAACGCACTGAATTTACAGGATATGTACTGAAGCAAAAAGCAAGCAAACAACGTTTAGCAGTGCATATTGATTTGGTTATGGTATGTCACCACCTTCTATTGACATTCATCCTATAATTATCCACAATTGGCTAAAAATTTTTTAAAAAGAGCCAGCTGTCTGCGGAGGTGACTGCACAGGTGGCATTCTGTTTTTAACAGAAAAATCAACCAGTGTGCCCACCACTGTTTTGTGAAACATTGATTTACCTTCATCAGTGGTCTCTCAATAGGGGAGGGTTTGGGAATCTCAATTCCCCAAATAACGTCACTCTTGTGATTTAAGACTGTTGCATCTCCACAGGGTCTCAAGATTGAATATTCCACACCCAGTTTTCTTTAATGACCGTAAGCGAATCAGAGCAGATAACAGTAGACCCTAAAAATTAAACCATGAGTGGGGTACCAAGAAAAAGTTATCGAGGGGAACAGAATTCAGATGTTTGTACCTATCCTAGCTTTATTTATGGGCCTCTGAAAAACAAATACTGAATTTTATGTGTTTATTTTTATTTCTCTGTATATATATATATATATATATATATATATATATATATATATATATATATATATATATATATATATATATATTAAGATGGTTAGATTTTATTTATACAGTACAAAGATGCCATCACACTCAAACGGGTCTACGGCTCTGTTTACAGCAGTAACACAAGTGATCATCGCTAAAGCTTACAGCGGTAAACAGCACTTAACTCCACTGCTTTTAGAAACACTGCATGTCTGTTCCAGTAAGGTAGAAACAAAGTCACCACATCTGGAGCAGCATTGTACGTTCAGGAAATCGACAGGGACTGAATCCTGAAAGGCTGGATTCTACTGGTCACTCTACAAAATGTAAGCCTTGATTTCAACAGCATTTGTGGAAGAATGTCCTGACCAAAATGTAAAATTGTCAGCTGCCCCAGAGAATATTGTCAATTATAATCATGTTTGGATTTACATTGATTTTGGTGAGCAAGCCACCCAGTTAAGTGATAAAAGGGATGTTTCTTGAAGTTGGCATATGTAGGAAATCTGGAACCGGGTACCCTCTGTAGCAAATAACTAGGAGTATTCACGCAGAAAACACATGCCTTGCTTCTCAGTATCTTTTAGTTTTCCTGCTTTCACAACCTTTATAATGGGAAGTGAATCATGGTTATTGTCAAAGTAGCTAATATACATGATTAAAATGTTTACAGTTTGCCAGTCTATTCTGATGTTTACATACTTGGATCTTTGACCTTCTTTCAGAGATGCAAATAATTATGCCTGACCTTTGGTTATCTTGGGGGACCAAAGGCAACTCGGTAGAATTAAGACCACCATTAGTGTTCTTGCAAAAAAGCTAATGGCTATTGCTATGTTTCATCACTTTCAATAACTTTAACATAGGTTGGTAAGCTGAGATACTGTTGAACTCTTTTGTACTGTTGCCTAAAATCTAAAGCTGCAGCACTTAAAGTGGATTGTTGTTGGAAAACTAGACCATTTACGTTTAGTTTTGCTTTTACAACAATATATATATACAAAGTAGCGATATATGGAAAATGACAACTTGGGCTTACTAACCAATTGAAGTCTCTAGGCCCTTTTTCACATTATTTTGTCTCATTGCATTGTAGCTAAATTCACAGGTGGTATGTTTCCTATATTTTGCAGGCGCCTTATCAGGAGCCCGTGAAAGTTGGGAATATGACTCAGGAGCTCGTGACCTTCAGAGCCCTGACCTGCAGAGTCAGCCGAACCTTCAGAAGCTGCTTGAATGCGGAGGCAGCGCGCTGGAGCAGCAGGCAGCCGTGCAGAAGCTGATGACTCAGACCAGCAACCTGAGCACTCCCATGGGCGGGAGATACCTGGAGCTAGCAAACACAGTGAGTCCACATCTGCAGCAATGAGTTGCGCCCCCACCCCAAGGAAAGTTCCCAGTTTCCCTAAACTGCCTGTTCTTGGAGCAGGCTTAACAGAAGGGTCAGGATATAGAGATTTATTTTCTCAGAGAAAACAATGAGCTTTTGAATCGATTCCTCTTCTTAAGCTTCATCCACTTGGGGAACTGTTTTGCTTTTCTTGTCTGTGTATCTGTCTGCATCAGTTGTTTGGGTCTCTTGCTGGATTCAAACTCATTGCAAGGACACAAAGTCCACACTCTTTACTCCATCCCTCCGGTATAGGGTGGAAATTGTTGCTGAAATGACCGTTACAATTACAATGCTATTTTGTTGAATTACAATTATGCTGCAGTAATTACAATTATACAAAGAAGTAACATAAACAACTACACACATGGAGATGTTTACAGTATTTATTCTTAATAACTAAACAATGATTACAGGTACAAATACAGAAACTTACTGTTACTGTAATAATGATCGAATGACAAATAAATGCATAATTGAACTGTAATTGATCAATTTATGGTATAATTATAATTACGCATGTGTGCCAAGGTTCAACTACAATTACATTTACATTGGTGGAAATATGGAAATGAAATTGTGAACATCCACATATGAATCTACCATATTTGCTCGAGTATAAGTCGAGAAATTTAAACCCAAAATACAATCCTGAAGTTGGGGGGGTCGACTTATACATGAGCAAACATATGAACCGATGTATAATCTTATAGTAAAAGCCTATGTTTACTGATTGCGATGAATGGCGGCAGCATGAACGCTAAGGAGGAGAATAATAATAATAATAATAATAATAATAATAATAATAATAATAATAATAATAATAATAATAATGTTACCTTTTCTATTGTGTGACACTGCAGCATAGTGAGCAGCACCTCCATTGTTGTGGGCAAATCCTTGTTTCCCACGTTGCCAGAGCAAATGCTTCTAATTTCTCTCAAATCAAAATGCAAACATCTCAAGATTTGGCGAAAACGATTCTGTGACATTGTCTGTATATAAAAAATGAATCCCAGGTTTGTTTACATCCAGGAGCTGTCACGTAAAACACAGACGCAGTTTCATTGAATTACAGCCAGACCACCCCACCCCCCACGTTCCATTGAAACGCACACTTCCGTGTGAGCTAGAAAGGAAGTGGGGTGGGGCTTATATACTAAAATAATACTATTGTAGGCTATACAAAAAACAACAAAAAGCATGTACTGTATTGTAATACGCGTCAAAATGGCACGTCTGGCGGTTCTAGGAAGAAGCGTGTGACGGGTACTCCCGCCCTGTGCATATTTTGTTTTGATCATTATTATTATTATTATTATTATTATTATTATTATTATTATTATTATTATTTATGTATTGTATATATGACGGTGAAAAGCCCTTATTGTTTGGCAGGACGAGCGAGGTGCCTTCCGCCATTATTTGTCTGGGTTTTAAACTACCTTGTGAGAATGCGTGACTGTCAGCTACTGATTATTCTGGATTATGCAAATCTGCCATTCAAACGTCGTCAGGATATCTCATACATATATTTAGGAAATAAATAAATAAATTATACCTGAATCTCGCCCTCACAATGTGGGGGATCGACTTTTACTCAAGGTCAACTCGAGCAAATACGGTATTTATTATTGGAAGTGAGACTTCTTTATATTTAACAAGTTGAATTGTAGTTGCATATAGAATTAAGTCTATCTGGTTGTGTTTTTTTTTTTTTTTTTCAAACTTGGTTATACGACTCTTCTACATCAGGAGTTCTGTGCTCTGCAATCCCTGGAAGTTCAAAGGAAGTCATACTGGTGAGACATAAAGGCTTGAGTCTTGTTCTGGCATGCTTTGGGGCAGAGGGCTCTTTTTGTTGGATGAGAATTGAAAGGTTTTGCTGAAATATGCTATTTATCTGATAAAGAAGTTTTTGTTTATTTTTTTCTCTCCTCTACCATATTGTAAGTAATAGAGTGATGGACTGCTTTGACATGCAGACTCACTGCACCTTAACCCTGACCTGAAAGGGAGTGTGGGGGGGGGACTGCTCTGAAGATCAGAAGGAAATTATGTCTCTTTCCGCATTCAGACCTGGCCCTGAAAACTGAAATATTTTTTCAATCCGTGCCACATTTAAAACACTTGCAGATTGGTCCCACTCCACCTCATAATCCTGTTTGCTCTTATTCCAGTGGTTTGAATTGCAAAGCACATATAGCTGGTGGAAATTAAACTAAAAAAGAGGCATAAAGAAAGCACAACTGTTTTTCTTGGACTGTTCTATTGAAGGGGTTTCCAGAAAACTAGCAAGGACATAAGTTAGAAAGAAGAAAATTCAGAAGTTAAGTTGGAACTTTATTTGTTTTTAAAGAATGTACATGCTGTACAGTGCCTCCCCTCACTTTAAAATGAACTTTTTTATTCAATCTATTTTTCAAGCGCCTTTACTTACAGGGCCTCACACATCTTCTCAGGGTTACAGAACAGAACCCTTTCACAAAATTATGTATCATTGGAATTTGTTTATGTGGATATTTCAGCCAATGTATTGTAATGTGTAAATGTCCCAAACCATTTATATCCATTTTAAGAAATGTAATTTATGATATTCAGGTGACTCATTATTAATTGTATTGTTTTTACATGTCTCTTCCCATCTGGACAAAAAAAAAAAGTAAATAAACATTTTATACAAATATATAGAGCCCCGTGTTTTATCGCAAATACAAAATAGCATGAAATAAAACAAAATGTAACATATAAAACAAAATAAAAAAATAAAATTATAAAGCAAGCATAGAATGACATTTTTAAATTGGGAGGTTTATAGAAAAATACTTTAAATAAATACGTGCAATCGTAGTTGTCAAGGCTCAGCCATTACCATGGACACGGTCTGAAGGGAAATGGAAGCTCTGACTAGCACTTGATCAGATGTATAATTTGGAGCGAGTCGTTTGTGAATTAGCATTGTGATGGAAGAGAAGAAATGTTTGGTTCTAAAATGCCTAAACCGCGCATAACATTTAAGGATCGCTGCAAAGAATTTGAGCATGAGGGGATGTATGCAGCTGATATTGACAATATAATGATGTGCAGATTTTGCAACTGTTTTATTTCAAGTGGTGCAAACTTTGCATTGGAGCAAATGCACTATGATCTTTGATGGCCAGTGGGTAATATTATTAATAGACTGAAATGGAAGCAGAGTCCACTTGTTGCCGAAGATAGCTCTGTGAATGTGAGGAGGCTGTGTGGTCCAGTGGTTAAAGAAAAGGGCTTGTAACCAGGAGGTCCCTGGATCTAATCCCACCTCAGCCACTGACTCATTGTGTGACCCTGAGCAAGTCACTTAACCTCCTTGTGCTCCGTCTTTCGGATGAGACGTAGTTGTAAGTGACTCTGCAGCTGATGCATAGTTCACACACCCTAGTCTCTGTAAGTCGCCTTGGATAAAGGCGTGTGCTAAATAAACAAATAATAATAATAATAAATAAACAAATAATAATAACACACACTTCTTGACTGTAGAGGGCAGCAGATGATCACCTGGGATGGTGTATAGAGCTTGTAAAAGGTCTGCATCTCCCTGTGTTCTACAAAACAGACTTGCACATGCATGAAGAGCATGTGACCTGTCCCATAGATAATTATTGTGCATGTTTATCAGCAAAGAGAGGTGTGGTTGTTCTGCAGTCATTTTACAAAGCACATTGCATGTTAAAATGGAAACTAGAATTTACACTGGAAAACATTATTGTTTTGTATTTTTCAGCAGCTATTCTTAGCCTTATACTGTATCACGCCCAGTAATAATTGACTGGTTCTAATACAAAGTTGGAATGGCTTAGCTCCCATTTTTAAAATAACAATTACATGCTTATGTACAGTAAGGGACTTGATGATTCCCTCAACCACAAACATGCTATTTCATTCCAAATTTAGCATATTAACAAATTGAGAAATGCTTGGATTAGCACTGTGATTTGCTATTTAAAGCTGGACGTTTTGAAACAGTAAATTAATTCACCACATAATCTGTTTGAACAATGTTATGCAATGTACTTGATTTAACTAGCTAGTATGCGTGGATATGTACACAGTATGTGTTCATAGGATTCTGTGCATAATTAATATTTTCTACACACAAATTACAGTACATAAGTTATAATTTTATTGTCCAGTTTGACTGTTTTCAGCATATGCATTGTAATAAGTCAGAGGAGTTTAGTATTTAGTGTTTTGTTTAAAATAGACCAACATTCTGTGCTGCTAATTCCCAAAACCCATGCATTCATTAACGTATACATATTTATTATTTATGTGAGTAGATATCTGATGTGTCTTGTATCAGATTTCAAGGGCACACTTTTGTTGCCATGCCTTCTATGGATTGCATAAACCATTTAGTGCTTTATTATCATCAGTATCATTTTGACAAATACTTAGAGCAGAAGACTATTGACAATGGTGAACTAGAGGTTAAGTAATTTCTGTTGAGACAGAGACTGATTTGTTTGTCTCAAGTTGTAACTGTAGTAGTCTGCTTTATCTATTATGCGATACAGCTGCCTGCAATTTCAATCTGTGTGTCAAAGCAATCAAAAGCACAAGGATAAGTAAATGTATCGGCAGCTTTACCCCACGACCTGCAAGTACTGTTTATGGTGGTGATGTGTTTTGTTGCCAGGAGACATTTTTAGATTCTGGCACTGTTTCCGTCTTGTACGCCTTGTGGACCAATTAAAGAATTGTGACAGTTAAAGGGTTAATCCAGATTTTTGTATATTTCATCAGAGAATAAAACCAAGAACATGATGGTGTATGCAGATCACGCTCCCTTCTGTAGGGCTGCTTGGCTTTGGTTTCCATAACAGCCATTCATTTCAATCAGAGCATCAGCATTGTTGCAAGAGGGAGCATGATCTGGATACACCATGATGCTCACGAGACAAAAATTTTTCCGCCTGGTAAACGCAGTTAAAGTTGATAAATGTTCTCTCAGCTGATTTTAATGGTATGACCCACAATGAGCGAATAAAAATATCAAAGCAGTCAGGTTTACTGTATGTTGAAAAATATATCTGCATGATACAGATGAGGCAGGTTACAGCAAATTTTAAAGCAATGCGTTTGGTCTGAACCCTGCATACTAAGGTTTAAGAAGAGTGGCACAGTAACCATTAAGCAAATCGCCTTACCTTGTTTTTTCAGAAGGTTCTAGCAATCTTAATGTAAAACTTTTAAGAAAGGCAAGTCAAGTACAGAAACATTACACTGATGAAAGGTACTAGTCGAACGTTTAATTATCGCTGAATCGATGATTGAGTGCTTTTGAAGTAATTGAGAATAAGTCTTTTATCATATTGCTTGAAATCGCCCCAGGAATCCAAACTTTTTACCAAATGTACTGCATAAGTATTTGATCTGTAAAATATGTGAGTTTGTTTTAGATATGCCATACAGTACTTTTCAGTTCTAATTTGCAGTAGTGCTGTGAACTCTCTAACTCAGTCAAGCAGCTTGTGTGTGTGGTTCAGTCAGCATAGAGGTTGTAATTTGTAAGTGCTGCATGCAGGCTGGTTTAGTTAGAGCTGCAAGTGAACTGTGCTGAGCTTTACACAGAAAACTGCTAAGGTGTTTTAATAAACCAATGGACCTTCACATTGTTTTGCAGCTGAGCCGGTGGATTTGTTCCAGCTAATCAGCTGCAATGAGAGAATTATAGTCTGAGGGTAATTAACCAACACTGTAATTAAGCTTGTTTTGTCACGTAAATACATTGGCTGGTAATTTAGACTTCATTAGCATTTCAGGTTTTAAGCAGTACATTAGTGTGCTTGTACAGGTATTTGTATTCTGCTAACTATCATTCAATGAAATGATTCTGCCAAAGAATAATTTTTATGACATATACATTTAATGTCTTAAGACGTATCATTTTAAATTGAACTGTTGAGCCCAAATACACATACTACTCTATACGTGGGCACACAAATGTCCACGTGTAAATCTGTAGGAAAAACTGCAAAAACAACAACATCCATCAACATGACAGGCTGGACAGCATGCTTTTCCCACACACACACTTAACAGGATCATTTAAGTGATTTCCATGAGTCAATATTAGCTAATTACATTATTGGTCTAATTTTCTAAAGTACTTTACTGTCGGTGGGCAGCGTCCCTGTTATTGTTTTGGGGACAGGTCCTTTAGCAGGATGGCAGTAGGCTTTTGAGTGATGTACTGTATTTCAGTCTGAGGTTTAACTGAGTTTTTTTTTTTTTTTTGACAGACATATTCAGAAACAATGAAACGTGTGCTTTTTCTAGATGTGCAAGCCTTAACGTGTCGCATACAGTATGGCTGAGTCTATGGTGCCTTCCAGTGACCCTGTTAGGAATTATGAAACAGTTGTGGATTTGAGGAAATATTAAAAACACAATGAATGGTATTGCTTTGCCTTTGCCTCTAATTAAAGCCACATGGGTTCACACAGGCATGCAGCTCCACTTCGGTTTTCTTGTTGGGTGATTTAAGTGAGTGATCATCTTTCTTTGAGGATTATTTTGTTTGCTGATGTACAGATAGAAATTGTTAGCCATAGATATTTACATAACTCTCTGTCAAACAGCCATATAGCTCACAGGAACCATAAGTTACTAAGTAACTTTAGCTAACCTGATATTGTTTCAAAGTTTGGCAGTCCTATTGAGTTTGTTATTGTAGAGTCTGCTTTAAATCATACTGCAGAGTAATGTGGTTCAAGTTATGTATCACAATTCATAGTTTTGATGCATTCGCAAAATACTATTGCTATTTAATATCATTATTAAAAGGGTTTTTAGTATCAAATGGTTAGACGATACAGATCAAAAGCAAGGCTGTGGAGTTTATAAACAAAGCAAATAACTTACTGTTACTTCCTGCTGTGATGTACATATTCACTAAATATTGTTTACAACATAATCACAATTGTTCTAATGTTTTTATTCACGTACCGTTAATCATAAATACATTTTACCCTGTGATTTTCGTTTGACATTTATGTATTTCTGGCTGTTTAGAATGTCCAATTATGTTCCCTCACCATTGTTAAGAAGAAGAAGAAGAAAAAAAGTTGCCATTTGATGCCAGAGTACAAAGTGCATTCTTGAGTATTAAAGAACAAGCTCAAGGCTATAAAATCAGAACTCTATCCAACAAGAAGAAGGAATCAGCCGGTTAAAATAAACCGTAACACAATGAGGTAACAGGAAACGGTTCTACTGCACTGTTGGTAAAAGGTGCAAATGTAATCTAATCAAATATAGCTAATGATCATTCAAGAAGGGTGAGAATTTTCATTGTGTGAAACCACTAGAACGATGCACCAGCGTCCTTATTTTAATGAGTCACAGAGACTGGCACATCATCTGCAGTTTTCAAAGAGGCAGGCTTGGTTATGAGTACAGACAGACTTAACTTCATGTGACTAAACACGGTAAGCTACCACGAAGAGTTCCTAACATACATGTGCAAACACGGTTTAAGGGTTGGTATAAATCAGTATAGCTGTCTGTGGCAAAGTGGGTAAGTGCGTGCGGGTGGATGTAATGCAGCAGTGCAGAATAAAACAGACAATTATATTCAGGTGCAAGGGTGTTTATTGATGAACAATGTCCAGATCCTTATAGCAAACACCTGTAAATAATAATGTTGGAGTGATACAGCGGCGTGTATCACTCGGTAATTATAATCCCGGGTTTGACCAAAAGTCCCGTTCTTTATACACCCACACGAAACACAAACACAGTTAACAGTGAGTGATATTAGTACTCGTGGTGCAAAGACAGTTCTCCTTGAACAAAGGGAAAGTGCCGGTGTCCGGGTTTGATGCTGGCTGCGTAGTGACAGCTCCGGATCGTGCTAGTAGTCTAAAATAACAAACAGACAGTTTTTACTTTGACAAACAAAACACAACACTGTTCTTTTTGATTTCACAGGCTTTTGTTTCCTTCTAGGTTTTCGCTCTAACCATTTACAAAGGAACAGATCACTTTCACTACGACCCTATTTATACCCTCCTTCATGACCCCTTGGTTAACGGCGCATCCGCTCCTCCAATCCGCAGATGCCACGCCGTTTCCTGTTCGGGTACCATAGCTTAGGCCCTTTTTAGATGGCCGACTTCCACCTAACCCTGGGAATAAACTGTCACGCCATTTAGTCCAGGGTACTCTTTCCCTTTACACAGCACCCTTGCAGGTCGGGAGGAGATCTAACACCATTTGATCTCTGTCACACTGTCTAATCAGACAAGTATATTTTTGAGAAATAAGTCACTTGTGAGCAAGATTATGAATTGAAGCCATTTATATATATATATACAGTACAGTGCAAAAGTTTTAGGCAGGTGTGAAAAAATGCTGTAAAGTAGGAATGCTTTCAAAATAGACATGTTAATAGATTATATTTATCAATTAACTAAATGCAAAGTGAGTGAACAGAAGAAAAATCTAAATCAAATCCATATTTGGTGTGACCACCCTTTGCCTACAAAACAGCATCAAGCATCAATTCTTCTAGTACACTTGCACACAGTTTTTGAAGGAACTTCGGCAGGTAGGTTGGCCCAAACATCTTGGAGAACTAACCACAGTTCTTCTGTGGATTTAGGCAGCCTCAGTTGCTTCTCTCTCCATGTAATCCCAGACAGACCATCACTTCCAGGACTCCTTGTTCTTCTTTACGCTGAAGATAGTTCTTAATGACTTTAAGCTGTATGTTTGGGGTTGTTGTCATGCTGCAGAATAAATTTGGGGCCAATCAGATGCCTCCCTGATGGTATTGCATGATGGATACGTATCTGCCTGTACTTCTCAGCATTGAGGAGACCATTAATTCTGACCAAATCCCCAACTCCATTTGCAGAAATGCAGCCCCAAACTTGCAAGGAACCTCCACCATGCTTCACTGTTGCCTGCAGACACTCATTAGTGTGCAGCTCTCAGCCCTTGGCGAACAAACTGCCTTCTGCTACAGCCAAATATTTCAAATTTTGACTCATCAGTCCAGAGCACCTGCTGTCATTTTTCTGCACCCCAGTTCCTGTGTTTCCGTGCATAGTTGAGTCGCTTGGCCTTGTTTCCACGTCGTGGGTATGGCTTTTGGCGCAAGTCTTCAATGAAGGCCACTTCTGACCAGACTTCTCTGGACAGTAGATGGGTGTACCAGGGTCCCACTGTTTTCTGCCAATTCTGAGCTGATGGCACTGCTGGACATCTTCCGATTGCGAAGGGAAGTAAGCATGATGTGTCTTTCATCTGCTGCAGTAAGTTTCCTTGGCCGACCACTGCGTCTCACGGTCCTCAAGCGTTGCCCGTTGCTGTCTTCAGCAACCTCACCTTGTTAGCTGAGTTTGGCTGTTCCTCACCCAGTTTTATTCCTCCCACACAGCCGTTTCTGTTTCAGTTAATGATTGTGTTTCAAACCTACATATTGAATTGATGATCATTAGCACCTGTTTGGTATAATTGTTTAATCATACACCTGACTATATGCCTACAAAATCCTGACTTTGTGCAAGTGTACCTAGAAGAATTGATGCTGTTTTGAAGGCAAAGGGTGGTCACACCAAATATGGATTTGATTTAGATTTTTCTTCTGTTCACTCACTTTGCATTTAGTTAATTGATAAATATAATCTATTAACATGTCTATTTTTGAAAGCATTCTTACTTTACAGCATTTTTTCACACCTGCCTAAAACTTTTGCACAGTACTGTGTGTGTATATATATATATATATATATATATATATATATATATATATATATATATATATATATATATATATATATATATATATAATTAGCTTTTCTGATTGAAAAATGATGTGTGTTATACAATGGATTATAAATTATGCAAGGGTAGGACAGAAGGTGCTGAATCTGACCTTTGCTAAACTAGAAATCTAGGTTTTTGTTTTATTTAAACATGTATCGGTTATTAAAAACATTTAAAATTGGTGTAAATTTCTTTAGTTACGGTTTGATATTTTTCAACCCATTTTAACTTATACTGCAGCACAGTTGCTTCAATTTGCTTTTACATAACAGGCAGCCTTGTATAAAACAGTTATTTTGCTACCATTATTATCTACTGGTTGTATAGATTTTGTTGGTCTAAAATCACTATTTTCATGCTTGAGTGGGCCAAACTAGATTTTGTGGAGCAGCGTGAAAATAAAGGACTTTGAATATGACTTGAATACAAGCTCAGGTTGTATTATACTTTTAAATTATTATTTTTAAATTACCCCCATCTGTGTGCTTTTGGAAAAGTCTCAATCTATCTAGTAACATTAAGGAATTGTCTGGTTCGAGAGATTCACTGTAACCCCTTTGGCAATATGCCTCATCTGCCTGTTTCTAGGAAATTAAGGATTGGCATAATTTTCATGTGAAGCCTTAGTAATCAGAAAGAGTATTTGTTCTTAGATTGTATTAGTAGCAAGTTTGTTGCTTTTTACTGCCACAATACCTCCCTTACATTTTTAAAGAAAAAAACAACTGTTTTTGTACATTCCATTATATAGTGGATATTATCTGCACAATAACAATTTCAAGATTATCACTGAAGGTTAAAGTGACTTCCTACCATGACTGCATGTTATTCCTGGAATCTTGCCTAGAATAGCTTTAATGGTGCCACACAGCACTGAATTGAGTAACTATTTGCTTACCATTGCATGTTAACTGAACAAGACGTAAGTCATTCAAAATGAACTGAACTGGAACTAATGCTCCTCTAAATAAAAAAGATGATAAAGATTATTGATAATCATTCTGCCTGATGTACAAGTGCCTTTATGTTCTATAAGCCAGGGTCGCCAAAGTGCAGCTCTTGTATGAAAGAGCAAGATATGATAGCATTCTAGTTGTATTGCAAGGTAAGATAGTTGTTATTTCTTACAGTAAATACATTCTGTATAGGCTGATGCTGTTGTCTGTGTTGTGTATGGAGTTGGGATATTTAGGCCAGGGGTTTTCAAACTTTTTTAAACTGTACCCCTTCTGTCGGGAGGTTTCAGCTAAAGTACCCATTATAATTTTCACTCACTGAATGGTACCACAGTTGCAATAAAAAGCAGAATAATCTGATTAACACATTTTTTCCTTTTTATTTAATAAATAATTTTCTGTTGGTTTAAGACATGAAACAGTAGGCTTCAATCTTAAAACTTAATTACATGTCTTTGGATGCACAGAATTAAGACAGTATTTAGGAATCTCTTTGGAAACACTCATATTTGCTTTCTATTTGGCAAAGTCATTATTAAAAATACAAAATAGTCTGCACTGTAAATGTTTATCATGTTACCATTCACGTCCCACCTGCGGTGGGGAAGCTTAGGTTGGCCAAGGTGTCCTCAGCTCACCGTGCACCAGCGACCCCTGTA
The DNA here is from genome assembly GCA_030684275.1 of Acipenser oxyrinchus oxyrinchus. Classification (NCBI taxonomy): domain Eukaryota; kingdom Metazoa; phylum Chordata; class Actinopteri; order Acipenseriformes; family Acipenseridae; genus Acipenser; species Acipenser oxyrinchus. Next base: position 116,349 of record JAGXEW010000217.1, read on the forward strand.
GTCTGGCCGGGCCTGTAAGCTGCTCAGAGCTGCGTTGTCCTCCGGCGCTGTAGCTCTGGGTTGGCTGCATGGCGGGCCTGGAGTGAAAAGAAGCGGTCGGCTGACGGCACACATTTCGAGGACAGCGTGTGTTGTTTCGCCACTCCCGAGTCAATACGGGGTGGCAGTGGTAAGCTGAGCCTAAATGCAATTGGCCATTTCAAATTGGGAGAAAAACAGGGTAAAATCAATTGGTGACCTACTAAATTTAAAAAACAAAAAACAAAAAACAAACAAACATTAACATTAACCTCAAGATAAAACTATAATAACTAACAATGGTAAACTTTTTTTTTTTTTTTTAAAGCCAGCATAAAAATGATCCAAAGGGACTCTGTGTGTAATTTTCTGTCGCTTTGCACTTTCTGTAGACTCCTTAGTTTTTCTTTTGCAAGTAAGAAATGTATCCATTTAAAACACTGAAAACATTCAACCGCCCGTTATTGCTGTTACTAAAATGCAGCCACGCTAGTAAATAAAACCAAAACCAAAGTACAGTATTGTGGTTACTTTTTATGTTTACCAGAGAATTTATATTTAAAAAAAAATTGTAAAACATTGTGCTTCACTGAAACGACAAGTTGAAAACAGCAAAGATCATGAGCCACACATAGCTCTCCATAGGAATAATTGCCAGACGCCTGCTTCACCTGTATTTATACACAGTGGTTTAGAGGATATATAATGCCGTTAAAAATCAATTCAAGATCATTCTTTTCTTTTACTTTCATTTTTAATTGTGCATTCTGAGTCGTCCTGTGTCCCTATGACCCTTAGAAGTACCCCTAGGGGTATGTGGACCCCGTTGAAAAGCCCTGATTTAGGCTAATGAGGGAGGAAAAAGACAATCATGTTTTAAGTAAGAATGAAACATGTTTAAATCTGGAGTGGATTATCAGTTGTTAAGAAATGCAAGTTTACCAGAAAAATAACAAACAGACAGGGCTTTAAGTGCTGAATGGGAGGGGTGTTTGGAGTACATTTTTAACATGTTTACATATGATGTACAATTAACATCTGATGCTACTGCCTTGAGTATTGTACCTCATTTTATAGACTTGTTCCTTTTCTGAACATCTGCCCAAGCAGAATGTTTAGCTTGTTGAAGAAAAACTAGTCTCCTTTTGTACTTTTTTGTGTGTGCACAAAATATGCTTTGATCTGTTGCCCGTTAGGCTTACATCAAGCCAAATACATCAAACCAAATAATCAAGATTCAATTCAGATTGTGCTGTACTACAGTCTGTCATATTGTTTTCACCTCTAATGCAGTATGTTGTACATTCATTTTACAAGCGAAAACTGTCTTGTGTCTTCAGTTTCAAAGGATAATATACAGCAAGCGTGCCTACAGTACATTTACAGTAAAATCCTTTTTCAAGCACCTTTATTATTTGAACAGCCTCACAGTAATGTGTCCTGTTACAGTATGTCAGAGAAAATGCCCCAACTGGATCTCCTCCTGGGGTGTTTCCAGGGCTGTGCATTATATATTAAAAGGCACATGGGCTGTATTGTAAGTATTTCTGGAGGATTGTCTTATTAACAATTAATAATTTGATTATCTGAACTAATTGATAACCCATGGTCCAAATTAGTTTGTATAATTATAATTTTAAATCTATGTATATTTAGTACTTTTTCAGTTTATGAAAGTGACAGACCCCAATTCAAGGTCTGTACAAGACAATTAAAAAGTAGAATCTGGACCATATGTTTTAATCTGGGATATATACAGTCGACTCCACATAATTGCATGGCCTCGGGATCAGTGTGAGGTCATCCATATGCACATAACAGGAGTGAGGGAATACAATGGGATACAATGACAATTGGTCTATAGGTACGTGTACCAGTGTATATATGATTCGTTTTGATCAGATTCATAACTTTGTTTTTCCCTTATATTTTATTACAAGTAACTTAAAATACTGAACAAGTTCAGAAAAAGTATGAAAAGTAAAATAATGTATATAACTTGTAAATGGGTATATGTATATACCCGTTTCTTTTGAAATGTATATTTTATTATATTTTTCACTGTTTGTAGTCGTGCTATATATGCGCTCATTTTGAAAATAAAGCCTTTTATGTTTAATTTTCCATTTAAATATGGTGTTTCTGCTGAATGTTAAATATGATATTCATGGATAAACCTGTTGAGTTGTATTCGATAGTATGTCTTTCATTTTCGTAACGAAGCAGTTTAAAATGTAGTGCAGGATCGCCCTATAGCCTGGACTTTGCCGGCTCGAGTGCAGGCTATTCCACTGCCGACTGTGGACAAAAGTTCCCAGGGGTCGGCGCACAATTGGCCGATCACCACCCGGGGAGTCCTCGGCTCACGGCGCACCAGCGACCTCTGTAGTCTGACTGACGCTGTAGCTCTGAGGTGGCTACATGGTGGGCCTGCAGTGTGTAAAGAAGTGGTCTGCTGGCGGCACACGCTTCGGAGGACAACGTGTGTTCGTCTTCGCCCTCCCGAGTCAGCGCAGGGATGGTAGCGACCATGCCCCGCATGTGTAATGAAGCTCGTCTGGTTGCTATTGGCATGATTGAAGGTGGCCTGTCTGTGAGAGAAGTTACCAGGAGAGTGAGATGTTCTGCTTCAACAGTCAGCAGACTAGTCCAGAGAAACCAGGAAACTGGCTCTGTGAGGGACAGGCCACGTCCTGGAAGACAGAGGGGTCACCACACCGGCCCAGGGCCGTCACATCCTACTCTCTCACTCAAATATGAAATCTGTGCAGTTCAGCTTGCTCTTGGGTTACATAGAGCCATGGAAACACAAAATGTGTGTGTGTGTTTGTGCCAAGCAGCATGCTGTTGTTCCATAACTTATTAAATTCTTAAATCGTTCAGGTGAGTTAAAGTAATTGTTATTTGTACAGACTTGGTTTTAACTCTTACATTTTACCAGTCCTCAGTCCCCTAAAATATTGTATTGTACCTCCTGATTTTGTTTTTAAAGGGAAGGAAAGGATGGTAATGCATGATGATGTATTTAAATGCGGCACCCGCTCTGAATAATGAGAGAAGATTTATTCACACTGTATTTACTACAGGGCAATAATCATAATGTGCACCTTAAAGTGAGCGATAATTAGTTTGTTTAGAAACCAAGCTTTAACCACTGATAGGCGAAAATATTTAGATCTCTTTTTCTTGGCTGAAATCTATCTGGCATCATGGAGGCATTACTTGCAAGTTTTCATATAGAACAGAGAAAATGATCTGTAAATAACAGGTTCTATTAAGTGTGAATAAATATGAATTAATGGTCTAATTTTTTAGATTTTATTTTATAGTTCATTACATTGGTACAAGTAATTGGTTAAATAAAACACTGGACCAAACCAGGTATTATAATTTAAACAACCTCCTCCACTAGAATTTCAAACTCCTCTGTGTGCAGATTTAGTTTGCGTTGCCTCTGCCTGTCCCCTGCGGAGGGCTGCTTCTGTTTGCTCATTTTCGGTCAATGTAAACCATCTCCACCTTTCACAATAAGCCACTGACCAAAATATACCCCTGGACTTTTTATATCACGGTGGTCACAGGTAAGTCTTGGACGTTATCGTGCACATTAAATAATCGCTCACAATACGTGTAGTGTGCACGCTATGGTATGTAAATTAGCCAAATAGCATGCACGTCAATTAATGCGTTCTCTGTTAGTAAATGGGGCAGTAAATTTAGATTTATGGTGCACGTCAGATTCACTTCTTTATGTGCACGTTACAGCTACATTTAGTGAGGCCCAATGAGTAATGAACAGCTAAATCTTTTAGTGGGTTATCAGCAACCTAAATATTTCTCAGTAGCAAAGTGTGTATATGAAGTAGTTTTTTTTCCATTCATGTTTTTTATCTTTGCTCACTTGTGCAGTATTAAAGTACATACACACTTTGGTAAAGCTCCTCTAGAAATTCCTGTCTTTGGGATTTTAGTGGAGTCATATATCTGGAGAACCAACGAGTATTCACATTATTAAGCATACTGTATTGAGAGAATTCAATTCTGGGGATATATGGGGGTGTCTGTCTACCTGTACAGAAGTCCAGCAGAATTTCACACTTACATTTTTGCATATACAGTATCGGGAAAACTGCTTGCCAATTATCGTGGAACTTGGTAGTACAGTAACATTATTTAACATATGCTATTGAGGGAAACGCTTATCAATTACACATGTCATTGCTGTGTCTTCTTCTATACTATTCTGTACTGTTCAACTTCATCAACTTTTTCATACCGACACTCGCAGTAATTTTGAATTTACAGCCGTGGGGATGGTGTAGAGTATATTACTAGCATACTTGTTTCTCCTCTGATTGACAATAACAATCTATAAATCAACTAGTGAAACACTGCATCCATTCATTATTTATTTATTTATTTATATATTTATTTATTTACGGCAAGACTAAGGGGTGGGGGTTATATTGCCTGTTTTTCTTTACTCGGACCCCTTACTTACTAAATACCTTCAGTATCTCTGAATACATAATTGTCTCCTCTTTAAAAATATGCAAAACCATTTTAATGCAAGTCATCTCAAGTATAATAGTACCCCAAAATGTTTTCCTTTGTCATGGAAAGCAGAAACTGTTTTCGTGTCGCATAGATTAGAGTACATTCTTGGTGTTGTAGCTAAACACAGGGATTTTTCAAGGACCACAAATTAGGAACATCTGCACTGGGCTATAAATTTAAATCCCTGCTGCAGAGGTCGAAGTTAGGATCTGATCAAGAAAAACAGGTCATTATGCCTCCTAAATACACAGGGCAGAGGGTCACTTTATTCAGTTACTGGCAAAGTAAAAGGGGCGGGTGGGTGTGTGTGTCAATAAATCAATGCAAAATGGTATAGCAGCCTACTGATCAAGAGCTGCCACTGGTCACAGGGGACTTCTTCATCCTGCCTGCTCCCAACAGAGCCATTGTTGGTCTTTTGGGGATAAAAGGTAAACAACACTGTACATACAGTACTTAGCCAAATAGATCAATACGATACAGAGAACCAAATGCAAAATCCTCTCTAAAAGGCTCTACAGTGAATTGACTTTGACCTTCAAGCAGAGCAAACAAACACATACGTTGTATTGGGACAGAGAGTATAAAGTGACAAAGGGCAGCAGTGTGGAGTAGTGGTTAGGGCTCTGGACTCTTGACCAGAGGGTCGTGGGTTCAAGGTACAAAGTACCTACAAGGAGCAAGGTACTTTACCTAGATTGCTCCAGTAAAAACCCAACTGTATAAATGGGTAATTGTATGTAAAAATAATGTGTAAAAAAAAATAAAAATGTAATTGTATGTAAAAATAATGTGATATCTTGTAATAATTGTAAGTCGCCCTGGATAAGGGCATCTGCTAAGAAATAAATAATAATAATAATAAAGTGTATAAGGTTCCATGTACAGTTGGAGCAGCTACGAATAGTCCACTAGTCCTGGGGTTGCCAAACCGTTTTACCTGAGGCCCATCTGTTTAGCTGCATTAGACACTGCAGCCCACTATTGACAAATAAAATGACAAATTAATGACACTGTAAATAAACTTACTCAATTAGTTGTTTTTCATTTGAATCTTATTTTTCTTCATTAGTATTTTATCATTGCTTTTTGTTATTAGATGTATAAATAATGCATAGAATGTGGTTGGTCCTGGGGCCCACTCGGGACTCTGCCACGGCCCACAGTTTGAGAACCCCTGCACTAGGTGACTAGAAAAGTAACAATCGACCTTGCAGTTGACTAATCACAGACTTCAGTTTTAAAGCAGCTGCAGGATTCATGTTTTTGTGTGTTAAAAGGGTATACAGTAATAGTAAAACAAGCAGTCAATATTTTAATTGTATCCAGCTGTTTGAATTCAACAGAAAGTAGTTCCAAGTTGTTTTAAAACAGCAGTGTTTCAAAAGTTTACTGTATGTAAGGTACACATATAGAAAGCCAGACATTAGCAGCAGCGTGAAGTAGTGGTTAGGGCTCTGGACTCTACTGGAGGGTTGTGGGTTCAATCCCAGGTGGGGACACTGCTGCTGTACCCTTGAGCAAGGTACTTTACCTAGATTGCTCCAGTAAAAACCTAACTGTATAAATGGTTAATTGTATGTAATAAATAATGTGAAATCTTGTAACAATTGTAAGTCACCCTGGATAAGGGCTGTCTGCTAAGAAATAAATAATATATACATACATGATTTATGATTTTTTTTTTTTTTTTTTTTTATAAAGTGTGACTTCGTATTTGGCAAATACAGTTTATTATTAACACCTATGTGCAGTAGTTAATTTGGTTACTGTAGATGTTTACTAAGCTTATAATCTTCAAACTTGCTGTAACTGTCTTGGTTTCAATCACTCAGCATTTTTCAAATTATAATTGCAAATAAGAAATGCAAAATAAAATGCAATTGTTTTACTGAAGGATACTGTAAAATGTGACTGTGATGCTAACAGACCTTGTAGAGGTTGGTTGAGGGTCCGCTTGATGGAGAGCGGCTATGGCTAACAAAAATGAAAGTTAAGATATATGGTGTTTCTTGTTTGGTAAAGCCATCAATGAAAGGTTTGGTAAAGAAAACTAAAATAGAAACTAGAACTCTAATAATCCATATTAAAACAAAAACACTTTAGTTGCAATAATGCAGTACAATGCAGTTGATTTCACTTTATTCATATACGCCAAACACGAAGGGGCCCAATTCTATGTAATTTTATTTTATTTATTAACAGACACCCTTATCCGGCGACTTACAGTTAAACTTGTAGTTTTATATTTTGTGTTGAGGGCCTTTTTGTCACACTTTTATTTGCTAATCTGAATACATGCAATGAAGACCATTATTTCAAAAATATATTGTCCGCTTTGTTTATCTTATCTCTGCCTTGATTTCATAAGGCTTCCATCTTTTAAGACTGAAGTGAAGATTAAAGATTACATGTGTCAACATCTGTTTGCAACACAGGAAATTTGAATTTGCAGCCCGAGAAGCAATGAGATCAGTGGCACACAGAAAATGAAATGTAGCAACATTTCAGATTTGACTAATGTATCAGTGAAAATGGCTCCTGCTGTCCTATTTCCCAGACTATGCAATCCATTGAGTGTTTAGCAACAGGTCGCATCATTTGTTGCAATTTAAATGCACGCTTTTAACTTGAATAAAAAATGAAAAGTTGATTGCGCACAACAGATACCTTTTGAGATTGAAAACTGGATTTTCACAGATCAGTTCTTACTTGCATACCGTGTAGCAAGTGAGGATGAGAATTTAAAGAATTCATCTTTAGTAAAGCTTGACTGTGAGCTACTGTATAATGTATTCTGTGCATCAGTACACCAGAACTCATAAAATAGCTAACATTATTATGTTTGATAGTGATATTCCTAGTGTATCTTGTGACATTCAAGTGGCAGTGGTGCATGAGAGACTGGGGGTGGAACCCAAAGTGGTTAATTCAAATTTGTGTGCAGTGTAAATCGCTCTCATAGTGGGAGTGCCTGGGAAGAATAATTCTGTCCAGGTAGTGTGAGAGCTGGTTTTATTGTCGGAATAGTTATGCTTCACATATCATCAGTGCTACCTACTGCAGAGGTTTTTCTGTGGTATTGAAGATTATCAATCAAAATGTGCAGTAAAATGGGATTTGACTTGGCGTAGTGACCAAGAGAGCTACTGTGTGAATCAAAGGTCTACACAAACACCATAAAGGGTATTTCAGTGACAGTGTATTTTTCCATGTTGGTCCCTGAAGTAATAGCATAACTGAATAGCATAACTGTGGCACAGTGGTTCATAATAATAGGAGGAAAAAGTATATAAAATGATGTTCTATGTCGATTAAATTCTGTGCAACCAGTTACGCTGAGGTAAGATGTTTTTTAGGACAACTATTATTTGTATAGTTTTTACATCACTGCTTTTCTGGATTTCCATTACATGAGAGTAGATGTTAAAACTTCATGCTGATTTGAACTTGGCTCTCGCCAAGATAAGCACCAACTAAGACGTAGCTTCACAGTAAACTAATGTGATCCATATGTGTCTCCATCCATTTGCGCTTCCTTCCATATGATGATGTAGATATCCTTCTGTCTGGTGTTGATGGCTGAAGTGTAATGCTGGCTCCAGGGATCAGCTTATTTTGCCTCCCTAGCGCATCAGCACACACAACGGCTGCGATGCTGGCTCCGGGATCAACCATAGTGCGGTCTCCCCAGCGCATCAGCATGACAACCGCCTGGATTGAGCTAAGTAGGGTACATCTCTGGGGTCTTCAAGTGGGCACCTTCCATCCTCGGTGTTTCGCCGACCAGCCCACGACACCTCAAGAGGGCTCGACGGTGATTCTGGCGCCCCAGCATCACCCCCTCCGCCCCCACTCAACTCAGCCCAGCTTACTTACCTGTATATCAGCCTTTCTTTCTTTCTATTGTGCTTGAGATCCCCAGCCAGAATCTTTCCGTCTCAACCACAGCCAGTTGCTGCTCCTCTCTGCTGCTTCAGATAAGTTCTTCACTGTGCGACGCAACTCTTGGCCATTGAATCCGACATCTCTGAGAAACCGGGCTGTAGAGTGTGCCACAAATCCTCGACATCCCACTTCCACTGGGTAAACCCAGACTCTCCATCCTCGCTGTTCCGCTTCAGTGGCTAGTTGAGCATACCGCAGTTTCTTCCTCTCATACCTCATCTACAGCATCCTCCCATGGCACTGTTAACTCCACCAGGTGAACAAGGCGTGCTGATCCAGACCACAAGACAATATCTGGTCGAAGGTTTGTGGTGGCAATCTCAGGTGGAAAAATAAGCCGCTGACCAACATCCGCCAGCATTTTCCAGTCTCTAGCAGCTTCCAGTTGTCCTGGGCGAGGATTGGTTTTAACACCTTTTCTTGGTGGTTGCTCTCCTGGGCGGAGGAATGTTGTCTTTGTGTGTAATGTTTTGATGGAACAGGTGGCAACTTATTGGTCATGTTACGCTTTGTCTTCCAATGCTAAGGCCAAACATCGCAGCACCTGGTCATGGCGCCAAGTAAACCGCCCTTGGCTAAGAGCCACCTTACATCCTGTCAAAATGTGCCTTAATGTTGCAGGTGATGAACACAAAGGACATGAGGGATCCTCTCCTACCCAGAGGTTTAGGTTCTGTGGTGATGGGAGAACATCATATGTTGACCTTATAAGGAAACTGATCCTGCTCTGTTCCATTGACCATAGGTCTTGCCAGCCAATCTTGCGTTGTTCCACACTCTCCCATCTCATCCATTCTCCCTGCTTGCCCTGGGAAATGGCCTTTATACACCTCATCCTCTCCTCCTGCTTTTGCACCTCGTTGACTACAAGCTTCCTCCGCTGCGCTGGGGCTGCCTTGTGCCATGTAGGAGGAGCTGAACTGAGACCAAGACCCCTCTTCCATGCTGAACTTGCCCCATGATATCACCAATTCGAAGGGCAGCCTTTGCATCCTCCACAGCTTTCTTTGCCACCCACTTTCTTCCAGTTTTCAACACAGGTGCTGCCTCCCTTACGCATTTGTCGCGTGACTCTACTAATGTCATTTCCAGTCGGACCTTGGCGCACTTAAACTCCTCGGTTAGAGCGGAGACAGGTAGCTGCAGTATTCCTTTACCATAAAGTCCCACTCTACTGAGGCAGCGTGGAACTCCCAACCATTTCCTGATGTGTGAACTGATTAAAGCTTCCAGCTTCTCTACTGTTGTCAAAGAAACCTCGTACACAGTCAGTGGCCACAGCAACCTTGGCAGTAGGCCAAACTGAAAGCACCAGAGTTTTAGTTTGCCTGGTAAAGCGCTGCTGTCTATGCTCTTCAACCCTTCCACAGCTTGTTGTCTAACTTCTCCCACACTAACTGTGTCCTTTAGATCCCCGTCGCACCATCTCCCAAGGCTCTTCACTGGCTTCTCAGACACTGTTGGTATTGCCTCACCATTAATGAAGAACTTTTTATCTACTACTTTACCTTTAATTATAGAGATGCTCCTTGATTTAGTGGGCTTGAATTGCATTCGTGCCCATTCAATGTTATTGGTTAATTTGCCCAATAACCGATTAGTGCAGGCTACTGTTGTAGTCATGGTTGTCATGTCATCCATGTATGCTCGAATTGGTGGTAGTCGTATTCCAGAAGCTGCCGCCTCCTCCCACTACCCATTTTGATGCCCTAATGATTACTTCCATTGCCATGGTAAAAGCCAGTGGAGAAATGGTGCATCCTGCCATTATTCCAACTTCTAGGCATTGCCATGTAGTGCTGAATTCTGAAGTTGAAAACTAAATTGCAAATCTCCAAAGTAGGCTTTGACTAGATTTGTTATTGTCATTGGTACACTGAAAAAATCAAATGCTGCCCAAAGAAGTTCATGTGGCACTGAACCATATGCATTAGCCAAATCCAGGAATGTCACATGGAGCTCCTTCTTCTCCTTTTTAGCTGATTGAATTTGTTGCCAGATCACATTGATGTGTTCTAAGCATCCTGGGAAACCTGGAATGCCCGCTTTTGTATTGAAGTGTCAATGAAGCAGTTCTTTAATAGGTAAGTTGACAATCTCTGAGCAATAATGCTGAAGAAAATCTTGCCTTCTACGCTTAATAGGGAAATAGGGCTTAAACTGACTGATGCTGCTAGAATCTTTTTCTTTAGGTATAAAGACTCCACCTGCTCGGCGCCATGCTCTTGGTACAACCTGTTTTTCCCATGCTACTTTCATCAGTTTCCACAGGATTCGTGAGAACTCCTGAAGCACTCTTGTACACTCTGTACGGAACTCCATTAGGCCCTGGAGATGATGAAGCCCTTGCTTTTTTCACAGCTTGCTCTACTTCTTTCCACTTAGGTGCACAGTCCTCCATTTGGTATTCTGGTGGATTGATAGGTGGGATGTCTGAAGGAATTGACATAGGCTCCTGCCTTTTGAATCTGTATGCTTCCTCCAAATATCTCTCCAACTCAAACTTAGATGCTTTTAGTGTGCCATTCTTCTCACTGGTGAATAACTTCTTTACAAATTTGAATGGGTCTTTATAAAGCTAGTTCTCGTGACGCTCCTTCTTTTTGTAGCGTTTCAGAGGCGCCAGCTCTGCAATGTTGCAAGCTTATGTTTTATGACCCTTTGTAAGAGATTGAGTCCCTCCTTCTGACTTTCTTCTGCTCTTCTCCATTGCTTCCTCAGCTGTCTCCTTTCTCTAACTAAGCTGCTCAATCTCCTGCTGCCGCCTAGACTTTCCAGGAATAGTTTGTACTTTTTCCTTCCTTTTTTCAACTCCAAACCTCTCGCTTCCATATGTAGATGATGTCCCCAAATTTATCCAGTTTCTTCTCAACTGTTCCACTCAACCTTTCCAATGCAAAGCAGAGATCTGTGTTTACTGTGTCCCATGCAGTTTTCTCACAAGCTCTTGGCCATTTAACTCCAGGCTTGTGCCCATTGAGGTTCTTTTCTCTCTTACGCTGGTTTGTCTGCCCGGGTTCACAAGGATCATTAGGTTCATCACTAACTGTGTCCATGCAAGTCCTCCTCACATCTATGACAGGGGTGCTGATATCCTGTGAACTGTGGTTTGCTTCCTGTCGCTGGATTTCATTCGACTGACTTGACTGACTTCGTAAGAAGTACTGATCAATGCGAGGCCCTTGTCCCTTCTCCCTCAAGCATTTCATTCTCCCTTGATGAATCTTCAAACCCCTGACTGTTGTCGCCTTTGCTCCAGCCGCAGACACAAACCTGGAGTTCCATGTCTTTGCTAACTGCAGATCTTGAACTAGTCTTTTTGAAGTACTCTCCATACTCATATCCGCTTTCCGTTCCTAAGTCTTTAAATTCATCACATGTGGAAGCTGAATTCATTTTAAAATATGTTCAGATAAAAGCTGACAGAAGATGATAATACTGCGGTGCTGTTTGTCAAGACCTTCAGAGCATTTTGTTTTTCTTTGTCAAAGCTGTTAATTTAGGATGAAAGTCTGCTCCTAAAGATTGCATCTGCATTTCCATGTCTTCTGTGGATTCTGTGGGTGGACACCCACCCTCTTGATTTAGGTATTTTCTGTGACTGAAATGTCTTGTCATTTGCAAAGCAAGGTTTCTCGTTATAATAGGTGGGTCTAATAAAAGGCATTAGCACATTTACATTTTTCATCTGCAGGCTTGGTTTTGACTGTGGAATGTTATTAAAAATAAATAAATAAATACATAAAATAATCCTCAGAAGCTTATATGGTGTCTCATTGGGAATGGCTTTCTAAATAGATTTTCCTTTTATTTAAAATATTCCAGAGGGGTCCCCAGTGGCTCGCCTGGTAGAAGCGCAGCCACGTGGTGCGCAGGGCGCCATGCAGTACAGGTTCGGCCCTGGCTGTGCGATGTAGGCTGGTCTTCGCTGGGGACTCAAGGGAGGTAAAACCATCTGGGACTGTTTCTCCTCAACGCCCTACAGTGAACCCTGCTGGCCAGGCAACCAGTAAGCTCAGAGCAGACACCTGCTATATATATATATATATATATATATATATATATATATATATATATATATATATATATATATATATATATACATATAATATACACTACCGTTCAAAAGTTTGGGGTCACTTAGAAACTTCCTTGTTTTCCATGAAAACATACATGAAATGAGTTTGAATAGGAAATATAGCAAAATGAATAGGAAATATAGTCATTGACAAGGTTAGAAATAATGATTTTTAATTGAAATAATAATTGTGTCCTTCAAACTTTGCTTTCGTCAAAGAATCCTCCATTTGCAGCAATTACAGGCTTGCAACCTTTGGCATTCTAGTTGTCAATTTGTTGATGTAATCTGAAAAGATTTCACCCCATGCTTCCTGAAGCACCTCCCACAAGTTGGATTGGCTTGATGGGCACTTCTTACGCACCATACGGTCAAGCTGCTCCCACAACAGCTCAATAGGGTTGAGATCCGTGACTGTGCTGGCCACTCCATTATAGACAGAATACCAGCTGACTGCTTCTTCCCTAAATAGTTCTTGCATAGTTTGGAGCTGTGCTTTGGGTCATTGTCCTGTTGTAGGAGGAAATTGGCTCCAATCAAGCCGTCCACAGGGTATGGCATGGCGCTGCAAAATGGAGTGATAGCCTTCCTTCTTCAAGATCCCTTTACCCTGTACAAATCTCCCACTTTACCACCACCAAAGCACCCCAGACCATCACATTGCCTCCACCATGCTTGACAGATGGCGTCAAGCACTCCTCCAGCATCTTTTCATTTGGTCTATGCCTCACTAATGTTCTTCTTTGTGATCCGAACACCTCAAACTTAGATTCGTCTGTCCATAACACTTTTTTCCAATCTTCCTCTGTCCAGTGTCTGTGTTCTTTTGCCCATCTTAATCTTTTTCTTTTATTGGCCAGTCTGAGATATGGCTTTTTCTTTGCAACTCTGCCTAGAAGGCCAGCATCCCGAGTCGCCTCTTCACTGTTGACGTTGAGACTGGTGTTTTATGGGTACTATTTAATGAAGCTGCCAGTTGAGGACCTGTGAGGTGTCTGTTTCTCAAACTAGACACTCTAATGTATTTGTCCTCTTGCTCAGTTGTGCACCGGGCCTCCCACTCCTCTTTCTATTCTGGTTAGAGCCAGTTTGCGCTATTCTGTGAAGGGAGTAGTACACAGCGTTGTACGAGATCTTCAGTTTCTTGGCAATTTCTCGCATGGAATAGCCTTCATTTCTCAGAACAAGAATAGACTGACGAAGTTTCAGAAGAAAGTTCTTTGTTTCTGGCCATTTTGAGCCTGTAATCGAACCCACAATTGCTGATGCTCCAGATACTCAACTAGTCTAAAGAAGGCCAGTTTTATTGCTTCTTTAATCAGCACAACAGTTTTCAGCTGTGCTAACATAATTGCAAAAGGGTTTTCTAATGATCAATTAGCCTTTTAAAATGATAAACTTGGATTAGCAAACACAACATGCCATTGGAACACAGGACTGATGGCTGCTGATAATGGGCCTCTGTACGCCTATGTAGATATTCCATTACAAATCAGCCGCTTCCAGCTACAATAGTCATTTACAACATTAACAATGTCTACACTGTATTTCTGATCAATTTGATGTTATTTTAATGGACAAAAATTTGCTTTTCTTTCAAAACAAGGAAATTTCTAAGTGACCCCAAACTTTTGAACGGTAGTGTATATATATTTTTTTTCATTGTGCAATGCCCTTTTTCCAAGTTTTGTTTTATTTGAAGTGCTTTATTCAAATTAAAACGAATGTTATTACTTTATGAAAACGTGTCTGTGGCCACTTTGTTTATTGTGAAGACACAACCATGGCATGGATTATTTAAAAAAAATGCATTGGCTACTTTTGTTTTTACTTGAAATGCACACAATATTTAACTACTGTATTGCTTTCTTTGTTTTGTAGTTCATTCACGAGGGTAAAGTAAGGTCTTTCTTCTGGGATATTTTTCAACTTTAATACAGTGTTACATATAATGGGGTTTTTTGAAAATTAACAAATATCCAAACATGAAAATTCCATGTACAAAGATTGACTGTTTCTGGTGTTTATAGAATAAATGTGATTTGGACATGCATAGTGCAGTCAGTGTAATCCAGCATGCCAATGAAGGCTGGTATTATAAATGACTAATAACATCCTTGCATCTGGATCGTTAAAGCTTCAGCCGAAAAGCGTCTGGAGGTATAAATCAGAAATTAATTTCAGTAAGAACTGTTTCATAGTAAAGGCTCAAGCAATGACCTGTGCTATATGCTATGTTTACCACCACTGTGAGACATCTGGTTACTGCTTCTGGGTAGGAGTTCACAAGAAGTATTGCAGTTAAAGCTCAGTTGATAAAGTAAGCAGTTGCTCCAGTGGAGGCAATAGCACATCTGAAGTCAAACAAGCAGTTGCATGCTAGCGACCTGCTTGTAGACACCTTGAATGAGTATTCTAGCTGTGAGGAAACGAAATGGAGCAAGTTTAACAAAACACAGCTGGCAAGAGAAGATTTCTATTTTATCCTAGCATTTCTTCTAATCAAAAATATTGACTTACACTTGTTGAGCAATATGTTTTAAATGCAACAGAAAAAAAAAAAACATGCAGCAGGTTTTGAACAAGCATCTTTGATTATGTTTTGACCTATGGTGGTCCTGCCTCCTCCCTTGTATTTAATCGTGTGAGTGCATAAGTTCCCAAGGCAGTCTTTCCTTTCAATTCCCATGAGACATGTTAACCTTTGTCAACTAATGATTGGTTTGTCCATAAAAATCTTTTTTATTAAACTGTCCAGTGGCACATTAGAATTGTGTACAATAAGTCTGGAAAAAAGTACAATCTCCCTCACAACATACAGTATGAATTCAGACGGTGGTGACTTAAACTAACATAATCCAATTTTTTTTTTTTTTTTAATGAACTGTGGAATAATACCAAAGACAAATGATTCTTGGCAGTGCTTGTGTACTGTGCATCCTGTGTTTGTTGCCACAATTGTTCCCTCATGGAGCAACTCTGATGTACAGAAACCAGCAAATCAGATGCTAGAACCAGTGTGCATACGAGTGTCGGTCCCGTCCTGCCCCCTCTTTCAGACTTTGCAACTTTCGAGTAATGATACATCTAGAAAATATAGTTTTAATGGATCCACACAACATTTTGCTGTATAGAGTTTTTAACTTTACATTTAAAAAATGGTGAAAATCTACAGCACTGCTGATTTTATGACCCGCATGTGTAAAATAAAAATATAAAATTAGGTCAAAACACAGTATACAGTATCATCAAAGGTTGTAATTTATGCGATTGTAAACATGACTGGTTTCTCTGGTAGCGTACAATTCTTGTCCAGCCCTGCTGCGAAAAGGAGGGTGTGTGGTCCAGTGGTTAAAGAAAAGGGCTTGTAACCAGGAGGTCCCCGGTTCAAATCCCACCTCAGCCACTGACTCATTGTGTGACCCTGAGCAAGTCACTTAACCTCCTTGTGCTCCGTCTTCGGGTGAGATGTAATTGTAAGTGACTCTGCAGCTGATGCATAGTTCACACACCCTAGTCTCTGTAAGTCGCCTTGGATAAAGGCGTCTGCTAAATAATAATAATAATCAGTTACATAATGCTGTATCCTTGATGGAGCTACTTATCTTTATAGCATTTACAGCCTAGGCTTACAGTTTAGAGAAGTTCTTAAACGTTTCCCTCTTGCTGCTGCATCGCCTTTAGGAAGAGGGACCATATGTGACATCATTCTGGCAACTTCATTTGGGAATCACAATCTTGCAGTTATGCCTCCTGGCAGCTCTAAACATTGCCTGCATAGATTGCTTCACAGAGGTGTAAGAGCTGTAATGCAACTGTTAACTGCAGCTGTTTCCAAAGGGAAAGCTATTTGCATCAGGTCAGAAGAGGAAGAAGATTAATATAGTAGTAAGAGCAGTGAATTGAGCTTGCTTTTAAAGGTATTGATTTAATTCTTCTAAACAGTTGCTATAATGATATGGGTCGTGTGCAGCAGAAAAGAAAATGACAAGCAGATCAGAAGAAAAGGGGAGCCTGTGAGCAGTATCTCTTGCTGGCTGGCTGGCGTTGTCCTTGTTTGTCATTCTGCCGCAGTTCCTGGGGTACTGCGGGGTCAGATGAATGCTGGAATCAAAGCCTGTGCGTAATTGCTGTGGATGGAATGTCTGCGCAGGAGCCCAAAGCTGCTGATTCTGTGGGACTGCAAGAGGTAGAGTACAGTCGACACCCACCCAGGAGACTTGAACACTTACACACCACCAATCAGAACAGTAAAACATGCAGTGGAGCTGGCATTTACAATAGTCTGTTTTGTGAAATGACGTGAGATGAGGCTCTTAAGTTTGATGTAGTTTGGTAGAGAGGATGTTTGTCATGCTTACTGTTTTGTGTGGGATTTTTTTAATTTTTAATAAATGTTCCACACATGGGGTGATGAAAATGTACCAGAATATCAATGTGTACTTTAAATTAAATTAAGATCACTTCCTTTGTTTTGTTTACCCCCAAGGGTAATATTGTAATAGGTAAGCAAATTCCCAGGACTGTAATAGCCAGTCGGTGCTGTTGAGAATCGTTAAGTATTCATTGCAAATCACTTGTGAGACAGTTTTTCCTCGCATGCTGCAGAGCTGACAGGTGCAAGTCTTTTAGTGCATCAAGCTAATTAAAGCTAATGTTTAGCATATAATGTAAATCAGAATGTTCTTAAATAAGATGTTTCTGTGGGTTTAAAATCCCTAATTAAGGCTAATAAACACACACCACACACAAACACACTTTATTTCATATCATAATAATGAGATTCCGAGCATTGCACACCTGGTTGTTATCGTAAGCAGTACACCTGGTTTGGTGGAAAGATTACAGTGGAATATTTTTGTTGTATCTGAGGAACCTGACCGGAGGTTTGCTGTTTTATATTTCAAGGTCCTTTTACAGCTCTAGTCTTGAAAATCTTCTCCTGTAGGTAATTGACTTACATTTCAGCAATGTGGTTCTAACCCATTCAGCACTTGGAAACTACAGTATACAGAACAATAAGTGAATTCATTTAATAGTTACATTATCTTACACTGAAAATAAAGCTAGTTTACTTGTCTATTGCTAGTCTCTTCTATACTGCAGTAACGGTCTGCCGAGAGGAAAATGTGCAAAAGTTTCATGAACTTTTTAACTATATGCCCACAAAAATATTTAATTTTACATTGCCTTGAATATCACGTTTCACACTTGCCATTTTATAAATACATTAAAAACACTATCTATACTAATTGGGATAATCGCATTGATACTGCTGAAATGTTAATATGGCGCTTGCATATGAAGGACTGTACTGTGCTATACCTGAGACCTGAGGGCAATTTATTTATTTATTTATTTATTTATTTATTTCCTGATGACAAAAGACAGAAAAGCATTAAAATCAATATAACAGGGACCTGTTTGTATATTGAATGTGTTTGTAAAACCAAAAGTTTGGATAATCAAAAGGAATTTCTATACTTTAATTTCTTCAATGTTGTTGCTTTAACACTGGAACAATACAACTGGGAATTACATTTTCAATTCCCTCTAAGTAACTTGTATTTCATTTCATTTTTCAAAGACTGTGGCAAAAGTGGTTAACAATGTGCAGGTGCAGGAATGCAGCGGTGATCAATAAACAGACAGACAACGATAGTCCAGGTGCAGTGATATTTTATTTGTATTCCAGTGGTCTGATGACACAAAGACAGTAAATAATAATGAATTTCTGTTTTAATCCATGGGTTGGTCCCCTAATAATAGTCCCGATCATAAACAACCACTCGTAACACAAAACACAAACACGAGTCCACTGTGAGAGCTAAAGTGCTTGTGGTGTTAATACACTTATTCGTGAAACAATGTGCAGTGAGGTCCGGGTAAGTGCTGGTCTTTGGCGACAGCTCAGTATCGTGTTTCAGCCATCTAATAACAACAAACAGTAGACACGACTATAACATACAAAACACTCACGATAACAACACAGGTTCTCCTTCCAGTTCAGCATAACCATACAAAGGAAAAGATCACTTCACTCACGCCCTTTTGTACCGTCAATCATGACCCCTTGGTTAACTAGTGCAACCGCTCCTCCAATCCGCGGCTGCCACCTTGTTTCCCTTCCGGGTCGATGATTTAGTCTATCCTAGCTCCGCCCCCTTTCTAGGTGACCGACTTCCTTCTAACCCATTAATTGGGAATTAATTGTCTGGCCATCCAGTCCAGGGCACTCTGTTCCCTTTACACAGCGCCCTCACAGGTCGGGAGGGAGATTTATCACCAAGAATGATTCTGTCTCTGTCACAAAGACATACAGGTTTTTCAGGCAAACATTGCTTTAATTAATAAATATTATAGAATGACCGTTTCCATTTTTATGTTTCCATATGCCTAATAGTAACTTCAAAATGAATGTCAGTGAAGTAATATTCTTTAAATTAAATGTAGCCTCAAACTGCTAGAAATGCATTTTAAGATATCCAGTGTATTGGTTACATTAATTATATCTTGATTTGTCCCAGTAAGTTAATAATGATTTTAAAATTATGGGGCAACATTTTATCGACATGAAGCTGTCAATTTTCAAAATAATATGTTTTTATTTGTAATTTTGTAAATATACAGTGCCTAGAGTTTATGATTATCAACAATGCATGTTTTTTTTTTATTTGTGCCATGTCTGGGGAGAAAATGTCTTAAATGTTCTCTTAACTTCAGTGTTACAGTAACAACTACTCTAAAACATTGATATGTCTTGGTGGATCAGTGGTTAATCAATTGAATATGAAGCCATTTTTCTTGACGTCCTTGATCTCCATCGAATCAAGCTGGTAATGGAATGTAAAGTCATGGCTTTTTGGGCCTCCTACAGTATGAATGAAGTCTTGTTAGTGTCAGCCCAGTTTGTAGTAGAGACATTCACATGGAAAAAAAAACTAGTTGCTGACGATTTAATGGTCAGGAGATTAAAGCTGACATGTTGGTGGATTCTGTATTGGTTTGTTCACCGAAGATGACTTGTTAAAACGTTTGTCTTATTTTATTACTAGGTTGCTGTTAAGTGGTACTGTATGTTTGAGTGTTTAAAAGGTGACAATGGCAATGAAAATCGCGCTATTATGCCAGAAAAAGGATCCCTTGACACTGCCCTTTTTTATTTTGACAAGAGTTTACAACAAACTTCTAAGTTCCGCGCCAGTGGGTGTCATTTTATGGTAATTAAGTCTGGGCTAAGCTAATATTTCATATAGCACGCATCATAAGAATGTACCAATAATTAAACATACATTGCATTAAAAGGGTGCTTTAGAATGACTTTGTAAGATTTTATAATGATATTACAGAAATGTTTCAATTTGCTTACCTAATCATGGCCATCTGGGTTTACAACAGGTCTACTGGAACGTTCTACTGGTCATCTCTGTTTTTTATATATATGAATACATTTATATTAAATGTTTATATTAAGATTCCCTTGTTGTACAAAAGGGATTCAGTAATGTGCTGTGCTAAAGTTGTGCCAACATGCTCCCACTAACAACAATGAAAAATTCACCATGCATACTCTGCTCGATGATGCTCGTAGAGACGAACTTGGTTGCACACTCAGAAATCTCCTCTTCTTTGGGACTTGACCGCTAATGTTATACATCAGATTCCTCTTACATTTTGTTTAAAAAACGTTATTATATTTGAAAAAAAAAACAACGCATTTCGACACAGTGTGTCTCCACCAGGTGTTGCAGCTTTATCATATATAAAGGACACCAGTCAATCCAATAATTAAACCATTAATTGGATAATAGCTATGGACATTATTTAAAGTGACAGGTGACAATTTTCATCCTGACATTCATTTATTGAAAATAGTTTTAGAATCAATTGTTAATCCATACATAGTGTAATTATACAGTAATTAAACTCAAACACTAATACATTAATTATATTCTGCTGTAAGTTACAGATCATATTAGATAGATAACTTAAACACAGTTAGTCAATAGTAAAGATTGGAAGACATTGGCAGACATTGGAACGTGATTATCAACCCCGCCACCTAAAGATTCATGCTGGCATACAAAGATGAAATATAACATTTAAAAAAAAAAGAAACATTTAATGTTTTTAGAGATATGGATTGAGATCTAAGGTTTCTGTGGTTCCATAGACTATAAAGTATAAATCCAAAATGACTCTCTCCTCATTAGCATTAAATATATTTCTTAAACTGCGTAGGTTATTATATGGTTGCTCAGTATTGCAACAATCACAATCGCTGTAATATAAACTTCATAAAAATGTGTCTGGTAAATGATTCTTAACGTAATCCATTCATTTTCAAAGAAAGGCTATAACGAATGGAAATATTACAATATTACAGATCAATATTTTGTATTTAATGTTTTTCAACATGATTTGGTGCTATTATTACAAGATCAATATTTTGTATTTATGTTTTTCAACAGGATTTGGTGCTATGAAATAAAGACACTAAGCTAAGGGTTTGTTGATTGATATAAACGGGGAGCTCAGACTGACCTTGTTGTGAAATTACTAACGTTGTGCTTTTAGTAATCGTTGGGAAGCACTGATGTAGCTCTGTGCCCTTTCACTGGTTGGCTTATTTATTTTTTATACTGAGTTTCATTTGCCCTTGTGTTTGTTTTGAAGTATTTCTT
Source organism: Acipenser oxyrinchus oxyrinchus (assembly GCA_030684275.1). NCBI lineage: Eukaryota > Metazoa > Chordata > Actinopteri > Acipenseriformes > Acipenseridae > Acipenser > Acipenser oxyrinchus. The sequence goes on from JAGXEW010000217.1 coordinate 137,634, forward strand.
AACACAAGACTTGCAATGAGATTACAGGAGATAAAGAAGTGTATTTCTGTCTTGATATGATGATGATGATTCTTCAATTTGCACCTTTTAATTTGACGCATTTTGACCCATGGAATGGTTGGAACGCACAGTTCCAAAATCTAGAAAAGGATGGTATGGTGACATCATAAATCTAGATAAAAAGTTCCATTCTGGGTGCCAAATATATATATATATATATATATATATATATATATATATATATATATATATATATATATATATATATATATATATATAGTCCCACATGTAGTACTGTACTATTTTACTAAATCTATTGTTGGGAAGTTTGTTTCTAGTATACAACGTTATTTTGCCCTGGGATATTATGAGAAGAAAGAAAGATGCTGCATAGCCTAGATACAGTATCAATTATCAGAGGATTACTGTAGTATAGGGTAATTGTTGTTGCTTTAATACCAATTGAACACAAAAATATGTTTAATATTATTATTTATTATTATTTATTTATTAGCAGACACCCTTATCCAGGGCTACTTACAATTGTTACAAGATATTGCATTATTTTTACATACAATTACATTATTTTTTACATATTATTTTTACATACAAATACCCATTTATACAGTTTTTACTGGAGCAATCTAGGTAAAGTACCTTGCTCAAGGGTACAGCAGCAGTGTCCCCACCTGGGATTGAACCCACAACCATAGGTCAAGAGTCCAGAGCCCTAACCACTACTCCACACTCGTGCAAACGTACTCAAATACAAAGGATACAAAGTTGCTACTCTAATATACAGTCATAAGTAGATCAGAATACACTTGTGCATGCTACTATATACTGGACCGCATTCAATGGACCGCATCTCCGTGAAATACAGCACAGATTTAAATACTGTGCTATGAATCTGCAGTTAAGACTGCCTGTTCTTTTTCCGATGAGCATGTTTTAAAAGTAGAAACAACAACCTTAAGTGCTTGTTTTGAGAAACCACTTGCATGCAAGTTCTCGCATGCAGACACACACCTTCTGACTCATACCAAATGAGGTTTATACTTTCCTGTTTACAAAAAGCAAACCAAGGGGAGAGGAAAAAAAGAAAACTCAGAAAACGTTATTAACTAAAGATTAATTAGACTAGTTTTGTATTGGCAAGTTAGTCCAGTATTTATAGGTCTCCTTATAAATCAACCTGAAGAGTATGAGGGTGACATTATGAATATCCCTGCCTTTTGTTAAATCTACATTTATTGTAACAGTTCAGATTTAATAAAATATAAAAAAAGTTCTAGTTTGTAAACAAACCACACTGCAAGAACAGATTTATTCCCTTTTTTAGGCAAAATTGGGATGGAATTATGCCATTTGCAGCATTTTAAAAATCAACAACTCCCTTCAGAACATACAGAGAATACAGTGGGGTGTATTCTAATTGTATGGCATTCTAAAATTAACTGAGTAACATACCACTGGTTGGGTGGTACCGCCCGTTTTGTGCACCTTCTAGCCAGCAGCAGGACAGCTGTGTTTGATCATAAACCACCTCCAAACTCCAGACGGGGGCTGAGCGAGAGAGAAAGAGAGAGACAGAAACTTCAGCAATAGAGAGAAAATCTCCATCAGTCTGGAATCATGTCGGCTGGAAACATTACTGATACCACTGCACAATGCAAGGTTCGCTGAATAGTTTACCATACAACTGAGCTCCTTTGGGAGGTGCCTTTAAAGACAGCCAGCACATTGGAAACAGAAAAAAAGGTTGTACAAACTAAAGGGGAGGTACGGAGAGGCTCAGACTTGTTCTTGTGGACTTGAGCAGTTTCCCTAAGCCAGCCACAAGATACTGAGAGCTGCAGCTGCTGTTTCTTGTGCTGTGGTGCTAATGAGTTTCAGTTCGGCAGCTTATGCAATAAAAAATCTGCCGGACCAATGCTGGAGGCTATACATCACTGTTTTATTTGTTTTGGGGAGGTTTAGGGGCAAAGGTGGGAGGCTTTGGAAAAATGGCTCGCTGCAGTGGAATGTGGATAGAAGTGGAAGCTGAGAGCAGCTGGAAGTAGTGGTGACTGGTTTCTTTTTTTCCCTTTCCTTCCTTAAATCTCCTCCTCTTCGGATTTTTGGAAACTAATTCCTTCCGAAAGCTGGAATCATGAACTCAGGAGTTGCTATGAAATATGGGAACGATTCTTCGTCGGACATGAGCGAGGTAAGCAGCAGTATAAATATATGCTGGCGCTTTGGGATTGCACTTTAAAGATTTGAGTGGTGTTTATACAGTGCAGTATATATTTGGCTGAGATTGGCAGGAAAAAGCCTAAACTTTGTGGTCAACTCCCCCCTCCCAGTATATTCACATGTGTTTGACAGCTAAACTGATAAGCCAGCTGCAAAAGAGTATACAATAAAAACTGAAAATAACCAAACTAATAAGATTTGTGTAGGTTTGTTGTCAGGGGTTTGAAGAAAGGAGGCATACTGATCATGTATATGACTGTTATCTTAATAGGGGAAGGGACAGGAAGTTAGATCTGTGGGGGAGCTGAGACTGGATTTTGAGGATATACTTGATATTGTTTATTTCCTTGTCCATATATGGCTTGAATAACTTCATACAGTACCCAAAAAGTTTATTTTTGGATAAATAATGTAAATCTCCTGGTAAGAAATTACTATTGCAAAAGATGCTAACTCACTTGTCATACTTTAATTATTTCAGTTATTCAGTATTAGTCATTGTCACTAACTGAATTAATAGCTTGATGACATCTTAAGAAGCATTGAAAATATATCTTAAAATACATTCATCTTTATTTCAATAATACCTGAATCCAATCCTTTTCCAGCCTGTGTTTTTCATGGCACAATAAGTGTTCCTTTTCTGAAACACCTGGCTGTTTAAATTCTGTTTCTTATATCATCATGTAATCATGTAAGCCTCTAGCTATCAAATAATTGTTTTGATCACCTCATTAAATTTTTTTGTATTAATTTTATCTGTTGGGGATGTGTCATGTAAATATTACATTTATGTTTCGGGACCAGATGTAGGTAATTTGCATTTCCATTTTTTAAGACAGAGGAATAGATGGATGAATAGAATATTTAAGTAGACAAAGCAAAGATCGCCATCATGGTCAGAGAATGTATTTTTGTTCTGTTAACATTATGCAATACATACAGGCTTTAACTGTTCTGTTAAACAAAAGATATGGGGAATTTTCACTTCCATTGTGAATATTTCAGTAGTATAGAGTATCTTAACAGGCAGAACACAGATCTCAATATAACCTATACATCTCATCTCAATAGATGCCCAATATGGTTATGCATTGGATAACCCCCAAAAAAAAAAAATAGCCAAAACTTATACAAAACTCAGCAAAATGGTTGTACACTTTAGGAGGAAAATCCTTCAAGGAAATGTTATTGTGTGTAACTTACAGTGTTTATGTATTGTATTTATTTATGTATTAATTAATTGATAGCTTTCCATGTGTAGATTTCTAGGGAAGCATAGTTCAGAACACACTGGTGGTAAATGTTATTAAATCAGAAAACTGGTCAATGATTACTTAAGAGCCTGTGATGCTGTCAGGGTATATAATGACACTCAGCAGCCTTCTAATGAAAAACGAGAGAGGACTATATAACCCATAGATGATTTTAAAATATTTCCAGCTGTTAGAGAGACATAATTGAAAGATGTCTGTCGGGGAAAGTTAATTTAATGAGGATAAATAGCTGTGCAGAGGGCAAACTTAAATGCTTCCTGGATGCTCCTGATGCTTTATTTTCAGTTAAATGATCTTGCTCTCAGAAAAGACTTTACTGTTTTGAAGATCACATATTTCAAGTCAAGCATTAAAATCCTGACCTGGCAAGACCAACACATTCTCAACCATTTATGTTTGCTTCTGTGTGTTCAGTAATATCCAAAGTGTATAATACCGTATTAAAACACTTTATTTTATAAAAAATTAAAAAAGACAAGACCCATGTATATCAAGGTATATATCGCATAGTTGTTGGTGTTACAAAGAATGTAGGCACACTGTTCAGTCCTTTTCAGATCTTGATAAATCTGACCCAAAGGGCCCTATTCATAAAAGTACTTGCCGACTGCTGTAATGAAACAAACTTAGTTTAAAACTAACGAAAGTCATCCATATTGCCATTTATAAAATGATCTGAGCAAACGGGCTGACTGTCGCAAAGCACTTTATGAATGGGTATACAGTCGTTCAAGAATGAAAATCCGCCTCTTTTTGATCACATCATCAGCATTATTAATGTTCCCTGGGTGGAGTTAGTGGGTGTTGAAAAAGAAAAATGGAATCCACTGACGGTAGCCTCCTGAAACCCGAGTCTGCAACTGCCAGTCACAGGCAGTTTGCAAAACCTGATTCCGATGCCCCTATCACATCTGCCAAAAATTCAGGACATGTTATAAGAAAAAAAATAAAATAATTTTTGTTTTGTTTGGCAACGCTGGTAAACACATTTCCCTACGCACACATAAGATTTTCATTTTTAACTGCAGGACCAAAAAAAAAAAAAACTAAACAAAAAGCACTGTAGGAGGAGGTTTGAATGATACTGTAATTCTAGTAATAATAATAATCATTTTGAAAACTTTAAATGTTAATCTTACAAATTCTCAACTATTATTATTATTATTATTATTATTATTATTATTATTATTATTATTATTATTATTATTAATAATTATATTAGAATTATAATTATAATAATAATAATAATAATAATAATAATAATCCCTTTCGAACACTGACTGCGAGGCTCGATCAGTGTTTTTTGCCAAGCAAGCCGAAATTTCCCACCGACTGCATCAGCAGCACTGGTATACTGTGTATTGTAATACTCCATGAAAATAAACAGGTTCACACAGGCAGTATTCGTCCAAACTGTTTATTGTGAACACAGGTAAAAGAAATAAAAAGCAAAGGACCGCTGTCAGCCGCGGATCACGGCAAAAAATAATAATAATAAAATAGGGAGGCTGTGTGGTCCAGTGGTTAAAGAAAGGGCTTGTAACCAGGAGGTCCCTGGTTCAAATCCCACCTCAGCCACTGACTCATTGTGACTCTGAGCAAGTCACTTAACCTCCTTGTGCTCCGTCTTTCAGGTGAGACGTGGTTATGCGTGACTCTGCAGCTGATGCATAGTTCACACACCCTAGTCTCTGTAAGTCGCCTTGGATAAAGCGTCTGCTAAATAAACAAGTAATAATAAGTAATAATAAAATAACTGTCTATTCTCAGTCTCTCACTTGCTCTCCGCTTCACAGCTGTTTCAAAATGATTATGCCAGAGAATATGTTGTTGCGTGAGTATATATTTATATTAAAAATTTTCCTTCATATAAAGCTACAGATTTTTTTTTTTTTTTTTTCAAAATAGGCAGTGTTAATCACGAGTATATGTCAAACTGTATAACAGAGCAAATGTAGTAATAAAATATGTCTTTAAAAAAATATTCTGCCGAGGCTGTTGTTAGTTTAGACTTGACTGTAGAAAGCGTTCAGTAACTCCTAGTTATCAACAGCATTTTGCTGTCGTTCACTCTTATGAATAGCAGGTTGATGCTCAGGACTGATGAAAACTTTATGCTAATGAGGTAACCTTTCTCTGAATTTGTTACAAACATGCCTTCATAGACGAAAATGAATTATCTCTTATGAATAGCAACTGCCGTTAAACAGGCGGCTATGGATCGAAATCCGATCATGTACTCCAGTTTTCTGATTTCGACAGGCGTTAACCCTTTATGAGTAGACTCCAAAGTGACTAAATTTGAGAGATTATCTCTTACAGGATTGTAATATTATAAAGACAAATAATATTCACTTACAAGAAAACATTGAAGAACTTGTAGGGAATTCAACCACAGATATTTCAAATTAAAAAAAAAAAAAAAACATGGAATAAATTAGCAGATAAGGCCAAGAAATAGAATGTGTCAATGTTGGTTCTTTACTATTCATAAAATATGGTAGCAAATGTGGTATTTATGGGTACATACTTCTGAGACCTGTTGCACAGTTTCCAGATAATTCCAGACTGTCATTATATTGCCTTCTCAGTTGTACAGTTATATTCTTTATTCTTGGTAGAGTCATGAAAGTGGACACTGAGCACACAGTTATGGTAGCAGTAATTGGTATAGACTACCATAGTAGTGCAGTATTCACAAACAATCATGGATTAATGTTTTAAAGACTTGAAAAGACGGCTTTATACTGACCAGTAATGTCAGTATAATGAGATTCTGGGATCAATAAGCTACTAACAAGAAAACTGGCAAGATGGTCTGAATGGCCTCCTCTCGTTTTGCAAACTTTCTTATGTTCTTATGATGACTGGTTATATTTTCTACTTTATGGTCGTTGACACCTTGATTTACTGTTACTGTGAAGGGCAAACTCTCAACCAGCTCAGAAATAGAAACATGAGTGTTTTATATGAAGAATTTACTGCCACTCACACATAAGATTTGAAAACAGCCTCTGTGTAAAAAATAAACAATGCCCTATATTTTCATAGTGATGGATTACTGTTAAAGTAAAAAAAAATATTAGTCAGCTTCTCAGTTTTATTGCTGATTCCCTACCATAGATATTTCCACACCCACTTGAAAAAGCTCAGCTAAATAAGATTAACTTCTTAATAGAGAAGATATCCTGAGAGATGTTGTGCTGTGTGGGTTTTAAGTACACAGTGTACTTTTTAATGTAAAGCTCTTGCCTAGCTATGTGCTGCCCTGCTTGCTTACAAATGATTTATAATACAGGGAGAGGTTTACCAGAACACTTAATATTATTTGAAATAAATACATACATACATAAATAAATAAATAAAATAATAACCAGTGCAGGCACATACAGAGAGTCCTCAAAACCCGTAATAAACGCAAGGTTGTAGTGAAATGAAGATTGGTGCAAAATCAACACAGTTATTGTGTTCACCATGTTGATTGTGACGGACAGACAAACATGTGGGTCAGTTAAACAGTTAAATGTATCATTTAAAATTTTAGAAATATTTAACAGTGCAAATCATACTATATAGTGTACTTTTGTAATGGAAGATTGGTGCAAAATAAGGCCAGTCCATGTTCAAAGTGATGTAATATGAAACTGATTCTTTAAACTGAAGTGCTTCATTTCATGATGGATGTTCTCTCTGTTTTGACAAACATTCCAGTTAAACAGTTTAAGAAAAGCCTGCTTAGGCCACCCAGGAATGTTAAAACCTGTTTTAAATGATTCCAAGGTGCCTGCTACAGTAATAGGTATCCCTTAACTCTTCATGTCGTGACTAAGTAACCTGACAGATGCATGGCTATGGACCTATGGACTTCTTTTCATTACTTCTCAATATGTATGTAGGAGTTTGATCCCACATAAGGAATAATAGGCTTGAATGAAATTATATACTCCTCAAAATGTTTTGTCATTTTGGCGGACTTCATGCGTTTTCGATCCTGACAATGTGACACTCTGTCAGCAAAATGTGTTTAAATAAAATACAATTCTTTTGATCAAGTTTTGTTGCAATTTTTAAGAGATGGAAGAAAAAATATCCGCTATGTGTTTCTTTTTTGAAGGGTATATTTATATATATATATATATATTTATATCTATCTCAAAGGCAACTACCCATAATAATGCTTTTTGACAGCTGTACAATTCTCACAATATCGACAAGTGGGTTTCAAATACAGTTCCACTGACACTTCTAAAGGTGTGATCAATACTGTTTTAATGACACACATATTACATGTGCAACTACTTCTGTAAAAGGTATTTTGAAGACTAGTTGCATTAAGCATGTTATACAAAGATGAGCCTTCCGACCAGCCAATTATTTGCAACACAATTTTGCATCAGCACTTATTTAAAGTATTTTGTGACCTAAATGGAGAAATAGTACCAACCTAGCTTGTTTACTGGAGAACATGTAGCCAAATTGTCTGTATATTTCCAGTGTTGCCTTCATACCATAAATAAATCAATCATTTTAATTTATTTTTCTTTTTTTACATACATTTCTCATTTAAAACATGTACTAATCCCATGTCAGCAGTGGCTGTTTAGGTCTAGAAAAATGAAGTGTGAATACACTGTGCTACCTAATGCCACATTTAGAAGGTTTAATACTATTATGAAACCTCACAGTCACTTCAGTATGTTACTGCTGTATATCATATGCAAATCCTGAGAGGCCTTATTATAAACTGCTCCTTTAATTCAACAGAACTCTGTTTCTTTATTTTGCTTTCTTGAATACCCAAAGCCACTCATATTGACATGGATACTTTCTGTGAGAAATTGATATGTAATATTCAGCGCATTGTCCTGTGCTGTTTACTGCAAAATTATCGTTTGATTAGATTTTTCCATTAACTTTTGACATACTTACAGTTGTCTCCTTGCCTTTACCCTGTGGTGCTGAAAAATGAAAGTCAGTTGGTGTTTTGTAAGCATCCCTGCTGATTTTTTTTCAAAGGAAATGTAGACTTGAAACTGTGTGCATCTCTTTGACTCGCAGATGATAAAGACCAGACGTTTTTTAGAATTTGTTACACGTTGAAAGCAGTATTCTATGATTCTATACCTCAAGTTTTTTTCTAGTATTATGCTATTAAAAATGTTTGAGTTTTTACATTTTAAAAAATGTGCCATTTGGGATTTAACTTCCTTCACAATGGGGACCATTGTGTTTGTGTTTGATTCACAACAAATGTTCTGTTAGCCGTCAGAAGAGGCACTCTAGAATAAGCTTATACATTATTTGGCACCATTTCCACAAACTGAAGAATACAAATCCACTCAATTCAATTGGATCATAAGCACATCACTATGCCAGGACATTGGTCAGTGCCAAATGGTGAACATAAACATTCCAGTCATACTGAACACGAAGTTTCAGTTTGTGGACTAGAGAACAGACTGCCGTCACCAGGTGTTGTAAGATAAAAACGTCTCTGTGCTGGCTGCAACAGTGTTTTTTGGACACGGTGATTATTGGAATTAAAAATGCGTCGACAAGAAAAGACTACTAAAAAATGGAAGCGATTTCTTTGCAACGAAATATACTTTTATTAGGATGTCACTATTCTTTTCTAGTCAAAGTGACCAACCTTTCCATAGTATAGAGCTTTCTGGTTTTCTTCATTGAAGGGCAAAGTATCTACACATATGAAACTTCTGCATTCACCTTTCTAGAGATGCAAATGAAAGCACAGTCAGATTTCATTAAGCATGTTTAGAAAATGATAGATATTTACCAGAGTTCACTTTTTTATTATTAAAATTCTTCTAAAGAGTCTGGATCAGCTACTATAGTCCTGCTTTAACCCTTTACTTTCCGTTAACGTTAGTAAGGAAGTTGTAGTTAATGGAATGCAGTATTATATTTATAGATTGTCTTTTATAGTTCTTGATTCACAGTAACTGCTGTCTTTAAAGTATCATAAACCACCTTTTGTAAAGATTCCAGTAATTTCCCCAGGATATCCTAAATTTAGATGTTGCATCTGGTTTCTGGCAAGATCGTGCTTCTGCCCATTGTTTACTACTGATTGGGGTGGAGGCACAGAGGGGCCAAGTGACGTTGTGAAGGTTACACAAAGGGTCAATGGATAGCATGGGATCTGAACAGAAAAGCTCTTGGCTCATAGCTACTAACTACAGTATTTACCAGATTCCACCTTTCAAGATTGTTAAAATATTTGAGACAGGTGCCCACAGTTGCTCATGTCTCAATTGTCCATTTCTAATTTACCTATTTGCTTATTCATTAAATGTTAGACATTGTACCATAGTAAAATCTTAATACTGTATATAATTAATGCTGGGATGAACACAGGATTTTCATGTTTGGATATTCGCTCATAATTTAAATATTCGTTCAGATATTTGTTTGTTTATCAAAAAGTAATAAAAGCCATTATGTTGCCTTGAATGCAGGCAGAGACAGCACAACAGCAGGGGCAGGGGGTGTGGCCGTGGCCACTGTGTGTGTGCCTTTATTTTACAACAAGACCTTACAATATGTAACATGTTAAAATAGAAAAATATCCCAGGGGTAAAGAATAAGTTGTGTAGGATGTTTACCCCAGTGAATGAACTACAAATTAAAAGATGCCATATAGCAGTTTAAGTTAAATCTTGTTTTGTTTATTCCCGAAATAAATAGTACATAAAGTTGACAACACATTTTTTTATTTTCTTTACTTTTATTCCTTTCCTTGCCAGTGCTGTTTCTTCACAGTAAACCGTGGCCATCGTCATTTTTCATAAAGTAATAACATGAAGTTTACTTGCGCCTTTTTGTAGCTGAACAAGCAAACGAAAACTCAAATTAACTCAACACTTCAAATAAAACAAACGTGGAAATGGGGTTGTAAAGTGAAGGGGAAAAAACTCACCGTTTTGGTTCTCGTTTATTACATTCCACATAACAGAAAGTAACAACAAATTATATATAATATATATATAGTCTATATAAAAGTCACTACACAACATTTTCAGGAAGTTGGGTACTGTTTAAGCGAGGCATTTCAGTCCCATGAGATTCTGGCTTGCGCTAAAGCAGCACAACACATTTTTGTCCCTGATGGCTTTCCATAGAGATCACTACGGGTGCGTGCGCATAATCTGGTTTGTTTACTTTTTGCTGTCTAAAACTTTAATAGAGGCTTAAGAAAAATGTTAAGCAATTTTGACTGCTGAGAGACACGTGCTAACAGTACTAGCAGTGGCAGATGTGTTCTAGCCCTGGAGGAGCCTATTTATTTATTTATTTATTTATTTATTTATTTATTTACAAAAGGAGACAAGCCTCCCTTCTCCCATTAAACAGTGTCAGAAGTGGCAGATCGCGTGATCTGAGCACAGGTTTTTTTGTGTCTGAGACAGTACTCCCACTAGTAGGTCGGGTGATCTGAGCACAGGTTTTAATTGGAGGAGCGACCCACATCCTCCCATCCCCTGCAAAAGGGCTGCTGTAATGCAGTTGTATGTGCAGTTAATGAAATTGCTTTGTTTCGTTGCTTTGTTTCTTGTGATGGCTTCAAATGTCAAATGCAGGATAACGCATTTGATCGGCTTTGTTTGCCACACTAGATTATACTGAAAAACTCAAGATAAAATATGAAGGGAAGCCATAACCAAAAGTGAATTTTCTACTGTAATAAGAACAGGTCATTTCATTTGGCAGTAGAGCATTACGTTTGAGATTACATATTTGAAAGGGACATGTACAACTTTAATTGTCACACATACTGTACAGGATAGGGAGTTAGCTAAAAAAGACGCTGTTACTATGGTAAGATGAGGCAACATACTGTGTGTTTTTTGTTTGTTTTTTCCCCACTGTAAGCAAAGTTACCTCACGAATACAGTAACAGCCTTTCAGATGTCAAAAATGACTTTTACAACTGGAAAATCAACTGCAAGGCTTAGAAATCTAAAGTTGCAAGTAAGTCCCTTGTTGTTGTATTTTTTTTTTTTTTTTTTACCATAATGACTGATTTAGAGAAACAACAAAATTATTTATTTTGCTTGGAGTTTTTAAAGTTAAGAATACTATTTTTCAATACCAAATGACTCAATGCAGACGAACTCAAACCGAATGGAAAAAATAGAAGCCCGTAGATTTACGGTTTTGTGTTGTTCGCTGCGCTGACTTGGAGGTCACCAGCCGCCACTAAATTCAGTGTACCCATGTGCTGGTAAAAGGCTACATACTGTAAAATCTTACTATTAAAGGAGTTTTATGCTTTGAAGTACGTATTAGAGGATGGGACCTTTTAAAGAGCAATTTGGCACGCATGGACTGTTTCTGTTTTATTCAACAAGGTTACCAACATCCTGGAGCCAATTAAGACTGGCTGTAAGGATTCTGTTGATATCCCTGTATGGGTTTCAGCCCCTGCAGTCATCATTAAAGAGCAGAACTGGTTAGCAGCATCTTCAATTATAACATTGGTGAGCGTTCCATATAATCAAGTGGACCTCATTTGAATACTGTAGCACTGTTGTGGTGTACTGCACTCTAAGTTTTGTGTATAAGCCTAATTATTTTTAAACATATATATATATATATATTTTTTTTTTTTAAATATCAAGCAGCTTCCAGTTGTAACAAAATGAGAGATTTTCTTTTGTACTCTTTTTTTTTTTATTTTGATCTTTATGAAATAGCACTGTTATGCTCCGCTTCTCTGACTTTATAATCCAAAATATCAGTGCTGAAATACTATGTATAAGGATACGTTAACAATGCCAAGTCCAAATGAAGTCCTACAGTAGTTTAAAGCTATTGCCTTTCAGGCCCATTAACTGTCTTGTAGAGAGCGAGCAAGATGCCTTTGAAAATGAGACTTTTACAAACTGTTCTGCAGCCAACATAGTTATTGTTAGTAACGCTGTAGATTTCACCAATTTCAAACAACACCTAGCTTGTGGTTTCATTGCTGGTCTGTACTTAGGGAGGACAGTTGTGGAAAAAATCCTTTCTATTATTCACTTGAATAATGGTTTGTCCCATGATGAACTTGGTCTACGAACCTGATCTATAGCTTTAGAGCTATAGAATACTTTAATGTTTTAAATATTTAATCTCTTCAGGGTTCATTTTGGCATAGACAAAATGTGGGCAATGTGACATGTAACAAATTGCTATAAGTAGTGGGCTATTTTAAACAAAATCAGATAATTACACCATATCTCGGTTGGTTTCTAAAAAAAAAAAAAAAAAGATCTGTGAAGAATCTCTTGAGACTCTCCTTGGCAGAATCCAAGATTAGTGGACAAGGAGACAAATGTGCTACCCAGCGAAGAAACCAACGCCCTTCTGGTTAGGGATCTCGCTTTCATTTATTTAGTAGAAACGGTACATCTGCTTTTGTTTTGAACATTTTAGATAAATGATAAAGCTATTGTTTTTAAAAAGACAGCAGGTGCTTAGACAGAAGAGCTGACTTTTCATTGCAGTATTGATCCGGGATAAAGAGTTAACTGGCTGCCATTCCTTCCGGGACAAAGGAAGGAAAAAGTTTGACCAGATGTGTAGTTTGACTCAAGTGATGCGCAAAAAGAGGTTTAGTGAAAAAAAAAATGCATTTATATTTTTTTATATTTTGCATTAAATACTTTGAACAGTAACATGCAGGTCATGGTGTTTTTCAGATCATTTTGAATTTACAGCAGTGAAAGGGGATATCCAGTAATCGTTTACCAATACTTTTTTTGGTTGTCTGAACTGTTACACTGACTCTATATTGGGTAATACATACTGGCTGCTTATTAATTTGTAGAATTGAATGTGTACCCTTACCAAAATCAGAGCAACGTGACATGTGGCAACACTTGGCTCGCTACTGTAATTCTTGATATGCCAATTTTTTTTTTTTTAAACTCAATCTACTTTAATGACTGTGGCATTTTATGGGCCTGTGGTTCATATAAAAGAGCATGCCATTTAATTACTGTGGGGAGGGAGAGTGTGCCCTGGTCTTCTGCACAATTAGGTCTATTGTTCCTGTAATTACCATTTGTTCTATTGCTTCCCTGCTAATTGCCGATCTGATATTTTCTTGACGAATACAGGCAGCATTTAGCTAAATGGACTTAGACCTTTGCTGACCAGACAGAAATAGGGTTGTGGTTTTTATTTTGATCAAGACGTGCACATACAGTAAATGATAGGTAAATAATTTTTGGTAAATGTCATCTTATTTAAATAATAATAAAAAAATATTAGGGTCCTATGCTGTCCTATGCAGTTCTAGTAAGCTTAGGTAAGGTTGGTACTGTAGGTCATACAGTACACACCCCGTACTTTTAAAACTACTATAATTGCATGTCACTTTGTAGGGACTCAAACTAGAGTATTGCTTCGTGGAAAGGGTTAATTTGGGTTATTGTTTCATATCAAGCTATCAAGTGTAAAACATCATTATTGGACATGCTAATATGATATTTTAAAGTGCTTCTCATTAAGAAACAACAAAACACAGGACATGGTAACTCCATCAGACACTTGTTACAGGAGATCTTTGCCTTGAGATAAAATGAGGTCCACCCTCATTATAACTCTGGCACCAGTTGACAGGCAAGCATTTTTCAGGGCTCATAATGAGGTATATTTATAATGAAGCTTGTTTTTATGAAGCTGCGGTGATAGCATCCAGTTACAAATACTGTTGTGTGTGTGTGTGTGTGTAATGGTGCTTCTTGGTTCAGGCATTGGTTCTTGTTCAGCAGAATGGAGAACTTGAAATGAAGGGAAGGATGGCAATCTTTCTTATGTGATGGTAATTGTATTTCAGGTATTAGAGATGGTTAATCAGGAGGGATTCCTACAGCTATGGACAAAGGTTTTGCATCCTATCGAGTTAACAAATTTTGCTTCAAAAAGTCAAATGAATTACCTGCTGAATAATGTTACGTTAACATATTGAATTACATAACCAAAAACTGATAAAAAATAAAGTGTGACATTTTGAAATATTGTACTGTATTACTATGGCTTCCAGTAGACTTTTGCAATATAACTTTGTAGTTTCTTTGATTACATGATGTTAAATAAAATATCTAAATTATGTTCATATATTTAAAATATATATATGTATGTATGTCTCAATCCTAAAATTATAGGTGATGCAAAACTTTTGGGCATAGCTGTGCAGTAGTTCAATACAGAAGTTTTAAATCTTTCAGACAGCAGAATTCCAGTGGACTGCAGACAGTTGTACTGATCTGACAGGGGCCGGCTGCTTTGAACTGAATGGATGACTTGGGAAGAGCTTCCGGCAGAGCGGTTGGGTCCCCGCTTGTGATCTGCAATACCTACAGTATCAAACAATAGTTTTGATGCACAAACAGTATATATGGAAGACTTCTAGGCAGGAGTATGACTAGCTGCAGTTTTTAAAATCTATTAATTCTAATATATATACTGTATAAAGGAGTAGGCTCAAGGTGCGATACAGTTTTCCACTACCTCCTGCCCAGCAACATTCATGCTTCAGTTTCTTAATGTGCCCCAGAGCTCCCGCTGCTTGTACCGTGACATTTGACCTTACAATTTTAACAAGAAAATGACAGCGACTAACTAGTATTCTGCAGACATTCCAAACATAATGCTGAACATAGTTGCCTTTCTAAAACAGTACCTTACAGCAGTGGTTTTCAACCTGTGGTATGCGTACCTTTAATGGTACACGACAGGGTTGCCACTGGTACACACCGACAGTTCTTTATGACGATATGATTCGTCAAAACACAATGCTTCCTCAATCGCACCATCGAAATGTATCAATCTGTTTGTACCACTGAATCACAGAGTAATTAGAAATTATGATGTAGGGCTCCAGACTGCGACTAAAATGGTTACAAATGCAACAACAAAAAACATTTTGACAACTTTTTTTTTTTAGGAGTTAGGCACAAAATGCTGCATCTCACCTTAAAAGCAAGTGTCTATATTTACTGAATGAGACATGATGTCGGTCTGTATATAAAAAAACAAAACAAAAACGCATATCACATGTTTTAATAAACTGAAGTGCAAGAAGGACGGTAACAATTTGATGGAATAAAAATGCTTTTAAGTGCAGAGAGAGGTATATTAACACCAGTAGAAAGTTTTGAGTCAACACGATTGGATTTAGTTCATCTGTTGCGTCTTACATCCCCGATATAATAGATTTAGTTACATTGTGTACCATCAGGAGTTTAAGTATGATTGCACAATATTCCATAGTTAGATGATGAGCTGATAATACCTCTTCAGCCAAAGAAGCAGGCACAGTGATTTAAGAGCACTGTTACCATTATGTAAAACAGTATGTAGCGTGAGTTTTGTACGAAAGCAGCACCCGATCTGATTAGAATCAGTCGATTTGAATGTAACAGTGATTAAACAGGAAAATCAAGCAGGGTCAGCCGTTGCAGGGAAAACAAAGTTTATTTCTCAAACTGACCATTTAAAAAATGTGAAGCAGAACACAGAGAAATACTTGGGACTGTAATTAGGCAGTGTAACTGAAAAACAAACAAGCAAAAACACTGTTTAATAAATTTAGCGCTCAAATTGTGCTAATGAAATATACGACAGTGTGCTTGCTGTGGTGTATTTAAACGAACTCACTGCAATTTAAACTTGTTTTACTGAAGAATAAACGGTACGTAAAACGTAAAGAGCTGTCTGTGTTATAATGTGTCAGGTAAGGATTTCACTAACACTGAGCGTGGAAGCTGCAGCATGCTATTTCCCATATTACAACTGTACACAATTAAAGGTGCGGTCACCAATTCCATACACAACACTTGCAAAATATAAAAAAAGAAGTTAGTGATATTCAAAGTTTTCATTGAATAATTTAAGTTGTATGCGAATTTGACCAGAGTCATACTGTACCGTTCCAAATTTCCCTTTTAGTTCAACTAATGAGGGTTTAAAAAAATGATCTTAACAATTATGCCATTGTAACTACTGGATGACAGAGGGTAACATCAACTGGGACCACTGAACTGCTGTAGGAAGAATCAAATTAAAAACACTTGTCTTCAAAAATAACCTTTGTTATTTATGGAAGTTATAGACTGGTATTTATAGATGTAAGATCAGTGGTTGGTCAGGGAAGGAGGAGTGTCAGTCTATTTAAGTATGTAATTTTTTTCTTTTTTTGTGCTGACTGGTCGGCAGAATTGATTAGGACCCCTGGGGGGGCTGCTTATTTGTCTTCTCCTAAGCCCTTTGTCAATACTGCTCTATCGAGATATTCTGCTAGAGACAGCTTTAATGGACCTGTGCGCAGTGTCCTCTACTTCAGCAGGGTTTCAGCTTCAGGCTATGGGTCGGCTTTGCTTGATTTGCTTGAGGTTTACATTACCCTATATAATTAACTGATTTTGCTTCATAAAACATATTACATACCACTTTGTAGCTTTTTTTTTCTTTTTTTCTTTTGTGTTCTGTCTCAATCTTAAAATTCTAGGTGATGCAAAACTTTTGTCCACAACTGTAGAACTGGAGATTTAATCGGTGTCGGGTTGTGGGGGTTGGAGAGAAAGATTAAACATTAAACTATGAAGTATTTGCCCAGCAATATAAAATAAGCTGTTTAAATTGCAGATGTATAAAAATAAACAGATGGAGTTGCAGACTGATACGAAAACAATGTGTGGTTTGGAGTGTTAAATGATTCTGTTCTGTTGGCTGTGCTCTTTAATCTTCTCTCTCATTCTTAGTATGGGCCTTCACTGCCGCAATTGCCGAGTTCTGTAATAAGCAATCACTATCCTCAGCTGAAGGAATAACATATCCATTTACATGAGTGACCACCTGGCAAATAACAGGTGACACACCACCGACCAGGGGAAGGGGATTTTTCTTTGCAGAACTGACAGAGGAAAGTCCTGCTTTAAATGAATAGAGAGACGCTGTGAAATAAGAATGCCAGTCATTGTTAATGCAGCGTTGTATCTTCTCGGGCTTCTCTTAATCAGCCAGATGCTTTCTCGGGACATGTGATTAATTGGAGTTCAGGAGTCACAGTAAGCAGCGGCAGCTCCCAGAATTTCATTCCATGTAATTGCCTGGCTGGCTGTAATACTATTATGTCTGTTGAATGATAATATGTAGACATTCTCAAAAGGTTACATGGGAAATAAGATTGATGTAAAATTATTAAAGCATCCAACATTTTAAAGAAAAGTTGAAAAAAGACTTGTGCTGTAGCTAGGCAAGGCGATCAAATTACTGAAGCCATGTGAGCCGCCTCCCAACAGTGCAAACTCCACAGTGGCATTTAGGAGCTCCATTCATAGCCAGCTCTAGCAGGATTCCCCAGGGAATTTTGGCCACTACTCTGTGGTTCATCCTACTTTTATTTAAATACTAAAAAGAAAGACTTTCATCGCACAATAAAACTTTACAATGTTTCACCCAAACAGGGAAAGATACTATTGGGCCAGGTACTGTAGGGTCTGGTCACCCCAAAACAGAAATCAGCTTGCTCTATCTGGAGCATTAACTTGTACATCATGTAAAACCCTTCAACAATATTTCACTACTATGTTCAATCGTCCTCCTTTAATTATGTGTTTGGAAACTGACCAGCTTAAATTACTTTTATAATTTATATGATGCAACTAATAGCCTACTTGATGTTTTGGCACATGCTTCTTCTATTTTTTGTTATCAATGTTCAACTCTTCCAAATATTCAATTTTAGACTTCAGTATTTCTGCTGTATAGTCCATAAAGCTTCTTGATAAACCCTTCTTTAAAGCATATCACAGGCCTTCCTTCATATTGGTATTGGGCATTCCATTATCTTTTTTCTGGCTCCCATTGGTTACATTTTAGAGGAAAATCATATATTTATAAATGATTCCTCTTTATAGCAGAATAGACTAGCCCTTCTTTGCTTTTTGTATCACAGAACATGTTCTTATAAATCTTTTAACAGCACAGTCGAAAGAACACTGTGAAATCGCTGTTTAGCAGTGCAAATTGTGTGATGTCCATCATATAGTCCCTATAACAGCTCATGTTAAGAACTTAATATGTTAGAGAGGTTACAGTACACACTCTCTAAAAGCAGCTGCAACCTCTTTATTGTATAGTGCCTGTAATCATTATGCAGGCATTGCAACGTAAACAGATTGGGTCAGTAGAAATGTCTACAGGACTCTCTCCTTTATTTAGGTAGCAAATCAATACACTCATCTGGGTATTGGGAAATGTGCAGTATATATTTCAAGTCATCATTCCATTGGTCTAAAATTAACTGGCCTTGTCTTGTTCGATTTTACCACTAAATGGTTTTGTCCAAATCTAGAACTATTAGTATTAAACAGTGATAAGAAGTACCCAACCAAATGAAAGTGCAGTTAGATAGCATAGTTGTTTTTTATCCTATATGCGACAGTATCTTTTTGCCTTGTACAACCCTGTGCACTGAGTTTGGTGTAAATCGGTGTGGGTAGGGTGTTAAATCCAACATGTTTTGGGTGATTTGTCATGAAATGACCCAGAACACCCAGAACATCATTTTCTCTCCAGAAACTAATTACGTGAATCAGTTGAGTCAGTAAGAAAAGGAAAGATATTTTCCCTGTGGAAAATCAATGGTACACGTAAATATGGATAAATACAACTACATTGAACACATAATTCAACTTTTTTTATTTTTTTTACCTGCAGAAACTTGAAATGTAGTGTCTGACTTTTACAACGTTGGCACATCAAAACTGAGGTAGTAATGTAGCTATAAATCTGATTGTCTGACTAAACAATCTTACTATTGACCTTCAGACATTGCACAAAAATCAATTCTAGTTTGTTTGAATCCTTTCAACCTGACGCATACTGTTAAAAGCAATGAAGATTTAAATAAAAATCTTTGCATTTTCATTTAAGTAAAGTAGTGTAGCCATCGAATATGCAAAAATAGAGCATTCCTGTAACTCGGTAAGTAAATTACACCTTGATCAATAGTGGACTAGATTCAACTCGCTCAGTAAAGTGTTTTCATTTGTCATGAATTTCTCTTCAAGACATAACATTGATTCTAAATGTGTTCACCTTTCTGTACTGCTGGAAGGTCATGGTCATGATGAGACAACCACAGAAAGGAGAAAGCACCAATGTCTTTCCTGATTTATATTTTTATACACAGTATATATTATAACCAGGAGTAAGGTTTTCCCTCATCTGCACTTATTTTAGATTTCTTTTAAATTAAAAATCGTTATAAATTCCACAGCAGTTTCAAATACTGCATGTTACATATTTAAGACCTTAACCTCATTTGAGCCCTGTTTGTAATTGAAATTCCTTTTTCATAGTATTGTCGTTTCAGAAAAAAGCGTCTTAATCATTATTAACATTACTAAAACAGCCTCACACAGACATATTCCCGTATTCCATTAAAGTCCATCATGCATTCTCTCAGCATCCTATTATTTTAGTTTCTATGTTCAGTGTGTTTTACATTTAATTTTCACTGAAGTAATCTATTATCACCAATTACTATAAATAAAATATTTCTATAAATCTGTATTATACTGTATTATGGCTCTGTGAAATAGCTGCAATCAATTATGAAAAATAATCCATGGTAGCTAATCAATATTCCATTGAATTGAAGAACCAACTTGAAAACATTTCCCATTGATTTTTGTTAAATTTGTTATCCAGTGTTTGGGCTATCCACTTTTAGCCCAAATGCATCCTGTAAAAGCTGTATGGCTGTGGAGTGTGGCTTTGTTATGTGGTTGGCACTGTAACAGCTGGCGTAGATATAGAGTGAAAAAAGCCGTTGCACGTCTTGCAGTTAAAGCAATTGTTAACAAGATTTAAGTTCACGGTATGGCAGTGTTTAGAAATTGTAGAAATTTGCATGATGCAGATGTTCCTTTGAAAGCTGGTGTCATTTGTCAAAAGATTTATGGAAGAAGTGCCTTCTAGCTTCCAGCTGGATTAGCTGTGATGTGGTTGCAACAGCTGCCATTCAGAAATGAGTTCCTTGATTCCATAAATTAAACTTGATCTGGAGTAGGTTCCAAAGGCTTTGCCCCAGATGCTAATGGAATAAGAAGGATTTGTTTTTCTTTGCGGTATATATCACATTAGCTTGTTGGTATTACTGTAAGGGAGGGTTAGAGTAGTGCAGTATAGTTTTTTTTTTATCCGCAGACGTGTGGAGAGCACCTTGACGTGGTAAATACCAGCTTTGGTTTTGTCTTTTAAAAGCAAGGAAGTCAAGACCCAAGGGTCACTCTATTCGACCTGTGTAAACCGTGATGGATCTAAATACAGTAGTCTCCATCTAAGAGAACACCCTCGGGAAACAAGCAAAGTGTTCTTATACAGCCAAGTGTTCTCGAGGATGAAGTTAGCCACCAGACACATGAATCAATACATAAATAAATAACTACATAAGTATTACCTCTCATGACACGCGTGCATCAACATATAAAATGAACTGAATAAGTAAAAGCAAAACAATAGGCAAGTGCATGTTAATAAACTATAATTATAAAGTAACAGACAAACTAACGTTAATAAAACGAAAGCAAAACAACACGGTCAAAAAGCTTAAATTGCTGTGCACTTTGAAATTAGCTGGCTGGTGTGTTTCAGGCAATCACAATGGCAGAAGCAAAAAGTAATGGTTGTTACTTAGGGTTAACTTAAAATTAATAAACTGTCAAACTAAATTAACACAGTACCCCTACACTCGTTACAAAATGCAGCAGCAATATACAAGACATGCACATTATTTAACAGAATGGTGAAGCAACTCACCAGACTTGTGTCTGATTTTTAGTTTGTTTTTTTTTCCCCCAAGAGCTCGAACAATTTCCAACTTTGTGTAGCAAGAGAAACAGCGACGCATTTCGCTGTTTGTATACATGCCATTTTGTAGCGATGAGGTGCACTCGTGGAGATCAGAATACAAAACAATTCAATGATATGACAGCGGTTCTGGAATGATTTAATAAACCAACTCTCGCGTTGAAGTCGCGTTTTTACAAAACAATTCTGTATACGTTGTAAACGAATCGCTATCGGTGCCAAGAAGGTGTTCTTTTAAGCGAAGTTCCTGTTCCTTTAGCGGAGCATTTACAATGGGGAAAAATCAGTTTCACCACAAGGGTGTTCCTATATGCGGAGACGACTGTACCACCACTGTTTAGACAATTAAAATAGTGCCATGGTTATGAAAATCAAACCCATTATACTTATTGTTACCTTTGGTCACTATATTCTGCAGTGACAACTGAATCTATTACACAATTTATTTGTTTGTTATTATTTATTTTAAATGCATAGGACAACCTGTGTATGAGAGAGTGAAAACATGTGAAAGAGAAACGTCTGCATGCAATATATGTGCTTTTATTAATTTCTTAAATACATGGATTATTGTCATATTATTCAGACCTGATGCATGCTGCCAGACATATTTTCCATGTCTATTCTGGTTCGGTTTCATTAAACAATATTTTCCTTCAAAACAGTAATTGCTTGTATCTCCCAGTACGTTGCATAACGCAGGCTCACCTTAGCCTGCTCCTGGTGCTAATCGACCACATTGAAACATATTGTATTAATCTGAAAATGCAGGGAAATGTTGTCCAGCATAACATTGAGTGTTAGTAGGTCATAAAGCCCAGAAGTAATTGTTAGTGTTTTCTGCAACTTATTAACTTATTCTGCAAACTTATGCTACAGGCTTCCAAAATGTTGAACTGGACTGGAAAGACTGTGCCAATAGCAACCTAAGATGTGGTGTCTACTTCAGGGCAGGGAATGATTTTAAAATGCTGTTCTGCACATGGTGTAAAAATGCAAATCAGACCCTAAGGAAAAGGACAACACTGGTCAGAGTAACAGTCAAGTTAGCTCAGATAAGAAATTGCATGCAATGATTCAGCTCATCACCATTAGGTGCCACTAAGAAGAATTTGCAACGAATGCAAATTCAGGATATGTGCCCTCCAGAAACCTGTAGAAACAAGAATGAGTAAAAAGCCCGACCACAAATGGGAAGTGAAATTTTGAAACTGCAGGGGAGGGACCACAACAGACTGCTCCCTCAGTACCCACTTAATTCACTGAGAAACAAAATAATTCCTATTTGAGGTAATGAAGTACAAACTCTTGGCAGTGTCTCGTGCTGTATTGGGTGGAAGGGTTAGAAATGTGTAAATGTGTAAGTTTTGCATTTAAGAAAATTGTAGGGATTTGCTTCCATTTGCAGATGATCCCATTTCTAATGCAGCTGTCTTCTTGTACTGTTCTTATACCCGTAACTTGACCTGGTGCCAGTTATGCTGTTTACGTCCTTCGAAGAACATTAATTCTGTCACTGAAAGAAGTGTGTTTTTATTAACATAGCCACAACATGCTCAATGAGTTCAGCTCCCAAATGTAATGAATGCAAACTCACGGGCCATGCTTTTCAGAATGAAAGACAATGGCATAGGTTGATTTAGTCTGCGCTGTGTTGCTGCTCTCCCCTGCTATCTTGGGGTGCATGAGAGCAACATACTGTGGTAGTTTGAACTTCTCATTAACTACCGCCTGTTTTAATTGAAGCAGTCTGAACCAGTATGTTCTCCTGAGAGAGAATGAACGATGCACTGAGCACCACTGCAGAAAAACAAACTAATAACTAAGTAATGAAACATACAGTAAATGTAGTCATACCACTCACTGCCAAATGTTCAGTGGAAGAAAAGACCCAATCAACATTAGAACTTGACACAGGAAAATATTTTGGAGCTTGGCATAAAAACAATTGCTTGTCCTGAAATGATTATCTATCATTTGACTCAACTTACCAGTACAGCCCTTATGCTTGACACACATGACACACATTTTCTGTAGTTTGATCATATGTTTCCTATCTCACTGTTAGCTTTTGTAATAAATATCGCCTAGTTCCCTTTCAAGTCGAAAATAACCATCAAATATGGGGATATTGCCGTCAGGCAGTAGCGATTGGCTGAGCAAAGCTGCCGATGAGGCCTCTGCGCGAGCTGCCCTGTAAGCCCGCCCCTGGGAGCTTACTACCGCAGCGCAGAGACTAACGTCCTCTTTGTCTTCAGCCTCGGTAGCTGTAGGTATATAGAGCTAGCAACTGTCTGTACTCATTAAGCTTAGGGTTGAGAAGCTGGTTTTCCCTTCTCCGAGTTTATTTCAGTTGTATTATTGATATTGGGTTATATAATTGTATTATATATATATATTTTATATATATATTTATATTGTTATAATCCTTCACGCTTTGCTTGCATCGCGTTTTTGTTAATACTCGTGGTCTCCGTCTTTCCTTTACTTATAATTACTTTGTAATTGTTATCGTGTGTTTTTTGGGTTTTTGTGAATTATTGTATATTTGTTGTGTGTATATTATTATATATTTATGCGAGCAGCGTTGCGTTGGCCTTTGCCACGCCCATTGCAGCCTCGGTCTTGCCTGGCTAGACCGCGTGTGTTAGAGCCTGCTCTGCAGCCTCTCTATACTACTCCACTGCGGTGTGTTCCATCCCTACCGCGTGGTGCTGTACGCCACAGTTCATAAGCATTGCTGCAGCGTCCCACACAACGAAAAAGAAAAAATAAATTAAAAAAAAAAAAAAAAAAAAATCCTTTTTCACCATTAGGAAGACGACCACCATCACAGCACATATTCCCTTAGCACCCAGGTGAGTATTACAGCACCAGACACTGTACCAGCACTAGCGTCCGCTCTGCGGTCAGCTGGCGCTCAGGCGTCTCGTGCTAGCGTTCTCGCTTAATTTTCGCTCTCCGCGTGGTGTCAGCGCCGGCGCTTGGTGCAGCGCTGGCGCTTGGTGCAGCGCTTCTGCGCTTGGGACTCCGTGCTCCACGCTCGGCGACGCCGCTCGGTGCTTGGCGCTCGGCGCTCGGTGCACGCACCTCGGCCGGCGCTTCGGCGCCGGCGCTCGGCGCCTACGCCTCAACGCTCGGCAGCTCTGGCTCTCGCAGGCGAGAGTTCAAGAGTCTGATAAGGCTCCTCTATTAGATGCCCCTATCACGCCAGGGCACACGCTTGGCCCAGCGGTGGAGGAGATGCTCCAACGTTCTGTTAAGGCCGGGAGGCATCTCAGCAGTTGGCTAAGATGTGGCCACATAAGCCTTTCCAGCCAAGGCGCCCGCAGGAGCACCGTGGCGTAGACCACCACTGCAGCACCAGCCACGGCCAGGGAGTACTAAGCCCTCTCCCTCAACCAGCAGCAGCGCGGTCAGCCGTCATTTTCAAGACCGCAGCGCGGAGGGTGGCGCCCTAGAGGTGGTGGCAGGCCACGCCCTCGGGGCTCTGGCCATGCCCCTCGCGAACGAGCCCAGCCTAAACAGCCCTGAGAACACCAGGCAGCTGTTAACCCGCCCCTACACTGTCTCCCAGCTCCAGTTCTGGCAACAATGCACCAACGACATCTGGGTGCACAAAACTATATCCACGGGTACACCCTTCAGTTCCAGTTAAAACCTCCCCTTCCGGGAGTGGTTATAACTGCAGTAAAGGACTCGGTTCAGTCCTCAGCTCTGAATGTGGAAATACAGGCATTGCTCAGCAAGCGTGCCATTCAACAAGTAGACCCTGCTCTGATCGACCAGGGTTCTATTCCAAATACTTCCTGGTGCCCAAGAAGGACGGCGGGCTCCGTCCTATTTTAGATCTGCGAGTACTGAACAAATACCTGCGGGTGTTATCGTTCAAGATGCTTACGCACAGGCACATCATTCAGTCAGTCCGGCACGGCGACTGGTTCACCACCGTGGACCTGACAGATCGTACTTTCACGTTCCCATCTGCCGGGTCACAGGAAGTATCTGCGTTTCGCATTTCAGAGCAGGGTATACGAGTTTTGTGTCCTTCCATTCGGCCTGTCACTAGCTCCTCGAACCTTTTCGAAATGTATGGATGCCATTCTAGCTCCTTGCGGGCTCAAGGTGTCCGACTGCTGAATTATCTGGACGACTGGCTGCGTCTGCGCCGCAGTCAAAGGAGCAGGTGGCGCAGCACACAGTGATGGTTACAGACCATCTTCAGCGGCTAGGTCTGAAGATCAATTCAGAAAAGAGCCGCCTAGTGCCAAGCCAACAGACCGAATTCTTGGGTCTGCATCTGGACTCAGTGTCCATGGAAGCGACCCTGTCGACACAAAGAGTTGCCTCATTAGGCGGTGTCTCTCCCTATTCAGGTTGAGACAGACAGTCAGCATGGAGCTGTGTCAGCGCATGCTGGGGTTGATGGCTGCCGCCTCGCAAGCCCTTCCCTTGGGCTTACTACACCAGAGACCTCTGCAGGCCTGGTTCAATGCCTTCGCGTTGCATCCGCGGAGAGACAAACACCGCAGGCTAAGGGTATCCCGAGCCTGCTGGGAAGCGCCACGCTGGTGGAAAGTTCCATCAAACCTCCGCCAAGGCGCACGCTTGGGTCCCATTTTCAGGAGACAGGTCATCACGACCGGCGCTTCCAACCACGGTTGGGGAGCAGTCTGGAACGGGCAGGGACCCGTGGAGTGTGGTCAGGACCCTGGAGGTCAGCCCACATCAATGCTCTGGAGCTCAGAGCGGTGGACCTCGCCCTCCGGCACTTCTTGCCAGTGCTTCTAGGCAAGCATGTGTTAGTGCGGTCAGACAACACCACAGTTGTGGCGTACATCAACCGCCAGGGCGGCTTGCGGTCCCCGGTCTTCACCGGATGGTAGCACGGATGTTGCTATGGGCACAACCGCGTTTAACCTCTCTGCGTGCGGTTCATCTACCGGGCAGAGTCAACTACGCAGCGGATCTCCTATCCAGAGGAGGCCCTCTTGCTGGCGAATGGCGTCTCCACCCTCAAGTGGTAGAGCGCATCTGGGAATGGTTCGGCACAGCCCAGGTGGATCTCTTTGCTTCGCAAGAGACCACGCACTGCCCCCTATGGTTCTCAGTGAAGGATCTCCACAGCCCCTAGGAGTCGATGCACTGGCTCACGAATGGCCGCCAGGGCTCCTATATGCGTTTCCACCGATTCCGATGCTCCCCGCCTTCTTAGAGAAGGTCAGGGTAGAGCAAGCGACAGTGATCCTGATCGTCCTCGGTGGCCTCGGAGGATATGGTTTCGAGCCTGGTGCAGTTGTTGCACGGTCGGCCGAGGGAGCTCCCTCTGCGGCGGACCTGTTGTCCCAAGCCCAAGGAGGGCTATGGCACCCGAGCCCCAAGCTCATGCAGCTATGGGCTTGGCCCTGAACGGGAGCGCCTGTCAGCCTTAGGGCTCTCAACGGCGGTTATTTCGACCATTCAGAGTGCTAGAGCACCCTCTACTAGGTCGCAGTATGCGTATAAGTGGCAGTTGTTTCAGAGTTGGTGTCTGGCGGAAGGCCATGACCCAATATCCTGCCCTATGGCAGTGATCTTACAGTTTCTACAGAAACTGTTAGATGAGGGGAAATCTCCCTCTACACTTAAAGTGTACTTAGCCGCCATATCGGCTTGCCATGTGCGTATTGACGGTTTGTCACCAGGTTGCCATTTTCTGGCATCGCAGTTCCTAAAGGGCGCAAGGCGTTTGCGGCCTCCAAGGACGACCAGTCTACCGTCATGGAGCCTTGATGTGGTGCTGGAAGCCCTTACCAAGGCACCGTTCGAGCCTCTCCACAGCGTGGACATGAAGCTTCGTGTCTATAAAAACTGCGTTTTTGCTGTCAGTGGTTTCAGCAAAACGCGTGAGCGAAGTTACACGCACTGTCAGTGCATTCTTCATGTACTCGTTTCGCAGGAGACGGTTCTAAGGTCTCCATGCGCCCAAACCCGCCTTTTACCCAAGGTCATATCCCGTTCCATATGAACCAACCAGTCGAGTTGATGGCGTTCCATCCTCCTCCTTTTTCTTCCCCAGAGGAAGAACGGTTACACAGGCTCTGCCCGTGCGGGCATTGAGATGTTATATTGACCGTATAACGGCTGTGAGGCAAACTGAACAGTTGTTCATATGCCATGGTTCTAGGACTTTGGGTCAGCCGTTGTCTAAACAACGCCTTTCCCACTGGATAGTGGATGCTATTAAATTAGCTTATGAATCTGCAGGCCTTCCTCCACCAGGGCAGTTGAAGGCGCATTCCACTAGGGGTATGGCGACATCCTGGGCCCTCTTTAGAGGGGTGCCGGTGTCTGACATTTGCGCTGCAGCCAGTTGGGCTACACCGCATACTTTTATGAGGTTTTACCGGTTAAACGTACTGGATTCCTCTGCTCCACTGTTCGAGCATCTGTACTACACTCTATGATCCCTCAAGATGCGGACGTATAGAGTGGTTGACAGCATGGTGTTGACTATTCCACCTTAGGACAGGTGTCATTGCGAGCATAGACGCTGCGGCGCAGCTCCGCATATGCGTAGATGTATTCCCTACACAGTTGCGTTATGACGTAAGTCTGTCCTACTGCCGAGAATCCTCCTCGCGACAGCTTGGGTACACTGTCCCCATATTTGATGGTTATTTTCGACTTGAAAGGAGCGATAGGTTGCGGATGCAACCCGGTTCCCTGAAAGAGAAAATAACCATCAAGCTGCGAGGTCGCTCCAGACGCCTTCACGGCCTGAAGAGCAAAAGAGGACGTTAGTCTCTGCGCGCTGCGTGTAGTAAGCTCCCAGGGGCGGGCTTACAGGGCAGCTCGCGCAGAGGCCTATCGGCAGCTTTGCTATAAAAGCTCAGCCAATCGCTACTGCCTGACGGCAATATCCCCATATTTGATGGTTATTTTCTCTTTCAGGGAACCGGGTTGCATCCGCAACCTATTGATATTATAACTCTTGTTTAATTTTCATTTTGTATTTCTAAAAAAAAAAACACGGAAATATTTTTTAAAAGGGCAGGCTGTAAATTGTGTTTGGGAGTACATTTTTGAAATACATAATGATATTTGAAAATCTTTAAAATAATAATAATAAATAATAAAAAATCAAGTATTATTAGTACCTATTAATTTTAGTTTTAGTTTTTAGCTTTCACTTTACAAAATCTATGCTGTTTGTTGTTGATCACTCAGTTACTGCATGCATTTATTTATTTTTCTTGTGCACAATTATACCACCATGAATAAAATGTTTGTTACTAGTGTCTTAGTTTGTATTGGAATAGGTTATCAAGCCATGTGATGCTGAATAATTGGGATACTTTATGACACGTCTTGACAAAGGTGTGAGATCAACCAGGAAATGGACGAGCAACGATGAGCTGAAAGGCCTTCTCTCGTTTGTACATTTTCTTATGTTCTTAATTTAGCCTTTGAGAATCTAGAATTAAGACACTTACAGCCTGATTTTCAGAAGGGGCACATTTAAAAATAGAGGCAAATAGAGCAAAAATAGAGGTCGCAGCGCATTTTCACTATGACTTTTTTTGCTCACTAATTATACGCCTCTATTTTCAAAAGGAGCAACGGGCTTGCAAAGCCCTTTGCAAGTAGTTTTTACGACCCCAGTAATTGAAACAGCAATTGATTTCAGGTACCTTAACAGGCTAATTAGTCACAAATAAATAGCCTTCCATTCCAAAAAGACTTCCACTGCCTAACACCAGGGAAGCGCACAGGGAGTCGCAAACGAAAAGAAAATGAATCCAAAAGAAAGGAAAAAAATAATTCCTAGCCACCCTAGACTTCTTTCATCAATATAAACAAATGTATGTTATGTATTGATCTGTCCTCAGGGAATGGAAGGGTTTCTCCAGGGAGCGAGGACATTCCTCCCCAAAACAGGCAGATGTAATGGTGTCCTCGCAGCCTGAGACCATGTGTGCTGAAACAGTGCAGTGTGGGGCACTACAGAGAAGTGCAGCAATGTCTCCCTCTTCATCCCAGTCCTCTGAAAGCCATGGTGAAGGTCCTCCTTTCCCTGCAACTCATCGCCGCTGCACCAGAGCCCTGCACTACCCCGCTGCATGAGAGCCCTGCACTACCCCGCTGCACCAGAGCCCTGTACTACCCCGCTACACCAGAGCCCTGCACTACCCCGCTGCACCAGAGCCCTGTACTACCCCGCTGCACCAGAGCCCTGTACTACCCCTACTACACCAGAGCCCTGCACTACCCCGCTGCACCAGAGCCCTGCACTACCCCTGCTACACCAGAGCCCTGCACTACCCCTGCTACACCAGAGCCCTGCACTACCCCTGCTGCACCAGAGCCCTGCACTACCCCGCTGCACCAGAGCCCTGCACTACCCCGCTGCACCAGAGCCCTGCACTACCCCGCTGCACCAGAGCCCTGCACTACCCACCAGAGCCTGCACTACCCCCTGCACCAGAGCCCTGCACTACCCCCGCTGCACCAGAGCCCTGCACTACCCCCGCGGCACCAGAGCCCTGCACTACCCCCGCTGCACCAGAGCCCTGCACTACCCCGGCACCAGAGCCCTGCACTACCCCCGGCACCAGAGCCCTGCACTACCCCAGCTGCACCAGAGCCCTGCACTACCCCCTGCACCAGAGCCCTGCACTACCCCTGCGGCACCAGAGCCCTGCACTACCCCCGCTACACCAGAGCCCTGTACTACCCCTGCTGCACCAGAGCCCTGTACTACCCCCGCGGCACCAGAGCCCTGCACTACCACCGTGGCACCAGAGCCCTGCACTACCCCCGCGGCACCAGAGCCCTGCACTACCCCCGCGGCACCAGAGCCCTGCACTACCCCCGCTACACCAGAGCCCTGTACTACCCCTGCTGCACCAGAGCCCTGTACTACCCCCGCTGCACCAGAGCCGTGCACTACCCCTGCTGCACCAGAGCCCTGCACTACCCCTGCTGCACCAGAGCCCTGTACTACCCCTGCTACACCAGAGCCCTGCACTGCCACCATTGCGCCAGAGCCCTGCACTGCCACCATTGCGTCAGAGCCCTGCACTGCCACGACCTCTGCCCTACTGAACTGCCATCAAACACCAGCAGTATCCTTCTACATCCAAACGTGGTTGTCCCAGAGGCAAAGGCAAGGCACTTTCTGTGTTACAGCGGAGGACCAACAGGGAAAGGGAAGCCACCAAATGGTTAGAAGAACAGTACGTTACATGCTTGTAATACATTGAATCAATATTCTGTATTGTCAATGAAAACTCAAAATAAAACTGTTAAACACTAATGTTTGTTACATATCTGTGTTTAAATGATCATACTTACTACATATTTAAGAATTCATGGATGATCTGTTGACCTATCTGCCTTGCCTGTGGCACAGGGTTGTGTAGGATTTCATCATTGTCATCTGTGTCCCCTGGTAACATTTCCTCTCCGTGATCCAGAGCAAGCTTGAGACCACGCTGAGTGGCAATATTGTGCAGCATGCAACACACCACAATGATCTTGCATACCTTAGCAGGGTTATAATGTAGCTCACCAGTAGATTTATGTAGACATCTAAATCTGTTTTTCAGAATCCCAAAACACCTCTCAGTGGAGTTTTGAGTAGAAATGTGAGCACTGTTGTATTTTGTTTCTGGTTCTGTGTCTAGATTTAAAATTGGGGTCATCAGCCATGGTTTTAGTGGGTATGCGCTGTCACCTGCAAACAAACATTTAGTAAGATATTTAAACAACTTCAAGTGCAATATGTTATTCAGAGGACACCCTGACAAATACAACTTACATAAAAGCCAGCCTCCTCTTAGAAGCCCCTGTTCACATTTTCTAAATAAACCACTGTTCTGTAGAATGAATGAATCGTGGCATCCGCCAGGGTACTTGGGCAACTACATCGATGATACAATGAGCATCACATACGAGCCGCACATTTATGGAATGATAGTACTTTCTGTTTCGGGATGCAGGTTCATTATATGAATCTGGGCATAATGCAACATGTGTTCAATCTATGGCACCTGATACATTAGGGACGTCTGCCAGTTGATAGAAAGCATGTTTGGCATTATGTTGTTCTGCCTCACCTTTTGGGAATTTGATGTACTGTGTTGCTCTATGATATTGTGCATTTGTGACATCAGTCAATATCTTTGACATTGATGATTGACTCATGCCCGATCTATCACCAGCTGTCGTCTGGATCGCTCCTGTCGCATAGAAATGTAGAGCTGCTGTAACCTTTACTGATACAGGTATTGCGTGACTTCGGGCTGTTGTCGATTCTAACTCACCGTTCAACATCTCATACGCTGTTATTGTTCCGGTATCTAATCTATATCTAAGCAGAACCTGCATAGGAGTTAGATCTAAAAATGTTAGTCGCCGTCTTACTATCCTGGGATGAGGGTAAGGTTGTCTTCTCCTCCCTTCTCTCTCTTGCTGCACTCTGAGACTCAGTAATGCTTCTATAGCCTCCATTGTTGAAAACAACTAATTTTGACAGAGGTCGCACCTTAAATACGACACGGGAGAGGTCATGTCTTAATTAGCGACTGTATTTCGGTGTACTTAGTGGGCACGTCAGTGTTTTGCACCTTTTGAAAATAAGGTGTTATTTATAAAATAGAACCAATTAGCAATTTCAGTTGCTTAACAAGCTGTAATGCGAGTGTATTTTCAAAAAGCGCCAAATCTTAAAATTCCATTGCTCTACTGACTTAGAACTTTTGAAAATACAGTTTGACACCTTTCTGGTGTCGCAAAATGTTGTCTGACCTGTTTTCCCTTTGCCCCTTCTGAAAATCGGGCTGTTATTGTTCACTTGATATGGTGTCCCTCCCTTCCTTCCAGTTGTTGCCAGAATCTTTACAAAATGTGTGGGCAATATTGTTTTGATAAGTCTTAATTGCTAATCAGCTTTTTCTACTTGGAAACTCCCCTATTACATACTTCAGTGCTTATAAATTGTGTCTCCCTGAGGGAGTTTCAATACAGGATCTGATTTTATTCAGAGAGACCACTTGATTTCATCAGTACAGTCGCTCAAAGTTTGGTCAGGTCAGGATAATTTGTTTTGGTTTTATATTGTGCCATTTAAATGCCATAAGGCAAACTTCATGACTGACTGACTGACTGACTATCTAATCATGTGGATGTGCTGTTTACCCTGTTTTTTCACAATCTTCTGCAGGAGCCTGCAAAAGTACTTTCTGAAAACATCAGTGTAGTATTAATAAAACTCTGCAATGCACACTCTCAAGCCTCGAGTTGTGTATCATGTAACATTAACAGCTGGTTTCACATACCCTGATTAGCAATAATCCTGGACTACCTTACATTTGTTGTAGCAGGTATTTCAGATTTGGTGTTTGTGAAACCAGCCAAAAGACTTATTTTAGAAGTAATACAATTTAAATGTAGTAAATAGATTTATTTACCTTTCCAGGTACATTTTAATTTAATTTCACAATCATGTGCATTTCTTAGTGTGCCTTGCACACCAGGTTCGTAATTGCCTTACCCCAGTGATGCATTGATTTTGGAATCTTAATTATTTACTGTAGATTTGTTCTGATTTTGTGTTTTAAAAATAGAAAACTGATTTGGTTTTGGCATGCAATGGCCCTGTTAGGAAAAAGCTGCTTCAATAGAGTACATTGGTTAGAATAGTTCCTGCCAGCACTGTGCCTACACCTTTCAGTCCTCCTTTTAATTTTATAATATAATAATTCTTAAATTTACAATATTTACCTTAATAAATTGGAATTTCTAAAATGGAGTGGTGACCTCCAGCTCACAAGGTTTAGCAAAACATTCTCCCTATTTTAGAGACCCCTACTGTTCCTCTTTGAAATGGGCAGATCAGTTCTGTGGCACCAGGTTTGCTAACACTATTTCTAAAAGCTTTCTCCTTTTGTGTAAGCCAATACTCAAAGTGTGTCTATAGTGAGTACCTATTTGATTTCGAAACCTGGGACCATATTGGAGAGACTGGATCGAAGGATTGGATATTTGTCTACCGTAAATGGTGCAATTTATGATGACACATTTGTTCATTTATGCTTTCTTTTAAATTTAATAGAAAGAAAAGAATTCTGTCTGAGAATCGTTTTTCAAGTGGCTCCTGAATGGTATTCAGCAGAGCTATTGTATTAAAACGTACTTAGTACAGCTGTGTCCTTAGCTGTACAGTTTATGCATGAGGATTAGCATGAAATAACATTAAATCAGGATTTCACAAGAGCTGTTACTAGATGCAGCAATTTGAAAGCCAACATTTTAGTGTCTCAATCATGATAAAATGACTACAGCTTTGATGTTGATAAGTGGCATTTAATAGTAAGAAGAAATTGCAAAATCAGTTTGGACAAAAAATAAAGACTTGATTAATGCCAGTAAAATGTCAAGGTCACCTTAAAGTTGTTACAAAGTATCTGATCTGAGTTTGGCATTGCAATCAGCTCACAGCTGGTGGATATCCTGAACTCTCTTACTGCCATGGTGCGTGTGAATACAGTGGAACCTGTCACATCTGATTTCATTGGTTCCAGGGGTCCATCGGATATGTAAAAATGTCGCATCCCAGAGGGGAGCGTTATACTACATTGTAGTTGCTTGATTAACATTGTGGCATTATAAATTAACAATGTGAAGTATACTATAGAAAGAATATGTGAAAATGGTTGCAAAACAAAGCATGTAATACACTATTTAGCAATTTACAAAACAGTATTCCATAGATGGTTCTTACCATGCTTTATCAATCATGAGGAAGCAATTTTTTTTTTTTGCACCATGTGTGTGTTAACCCAAGACAGAAAGTGTTTAACACAACAACAACAAAAGCGGACACACAAACACAAACTGGCTATGGAGTTTGACGATAAATAAAATAAATAAATAATAATAATTAACAAATTTAACAGTACAGTTGTCTTTTTTATTATTATTGAACATATTTTACTGATTTTTCAAAAAATATGCAACGGAATCCATTGAGCCCTGTATGATTCTAGAGGTCTTCAGACCAGAGCATGAAAAAGGATATTGCATCACATGACACTCCCATTGGCTTTGGCATACAATAAATACAGAATGGTTAAATGTGTTTGGGGAAAAAAGGTTAATTGACTGCTCCAACCTTGTAGAAATCACTTGAACAAAAGACAAACATTCTGGCTGACGCTTTTTATTTTAACGATTCACAGTCATAAAAATGTAAAGCCTTTTGAGCAATTATTGCATCATTTATTTAATGAGTTATTGCATACTCATGTTACAAAATGTATTATTTATAATCATAACAACTGCTTAGTGTGCATTCCAACCAGTTCCTGGATAAATGTGAACGTGACACGCAGCATAGGTGTAGTATCTGAAAAATGCTGATCTCAACTTAAAAGGTCATTTTAACATATGTAATTCCCATACTAAAATGTGTAATTTCCTTTTCTATGTTTTAGGGTAGTTTTGTTTTTGTTATAAAGGGATATTTTTCTTGCCTTGCTTACTGGCATCTGGTAGAATTCTGACAGTCGTGCGTGAAACTTTATTATTCAATCTGGGCCTTCTTGAACTTTGTTATCCTTCTGCCTCCTGGAAATACACATGCCAGCTGTGATCTCCCGTGCCACTGCACTAGCTTACCATGCATAGAAATGTTGTTTTTGTGAGTATTCTGAGTGTAGGGCTAACTGAGCCTGAATACAATGCAGTATGTATTATTGTATTTTTTTGTTCCTGTAATTAACATAAAGTCAGGGCTTTGCAATTGACTAGAAGCGCTTTTTGCAGTAAACACATTTTTATATTGTTACATGCATGAAACCAGGTACACAGATGCAATGGAATTTAACAATGTAGAAAATTGGAGATATTGATCTGTTCACTATTTCTGAGACCGGTGTCTAGTATTTTGTTCATAACCAATTGTAAAGCACGCCCCTGTAACCAAAAAGCAAACCACGTCTGGCAGTCAGTGTGTTAAATTAAAATACGTTACAATCCAGGCTACAGTATGATGCATGGCAAATGTTTTCGGACAGGGATATTCCCAGTGGGACAAGCAACATTTACTCTTTACTTGTCTGTAGGGGTATTAGTCTCGAATTGAGCAAAACAATATATTTTTGGGGCTTTTCATTTGACATCTGCTTAAATTTATCCTTGGCGTGACTTACCTTTCAAGTAAACAAATCTGGGTTGATGAGGTCAGCAGAATAAAATGTAAAATTTAAATGCATCTTGGAAAGAGTGGCTATTTGGAGAGAGTTCCTTCTCTATACAAAGGTTATGGAGTTCGCAGTTTCAACACACAAAATATATCCATAGAATAAACACACACATGTGCTTTCTTAGATAATGGATATCTGATTAGGTCTCTTGTACATTTATACCGCAAGGAAGATAAATGTTTTATTGATGGCATTTGTTCACAGAGAAATTCTATAATCCTGCAAGCCTTACTATTACTGGATTAGTGTTTCTTTGTCATTTATTGTGAAAGCTAGTGCTGAATATGCAGAATGGTCACTAATAACCTGCGGAGGAAGCTTGTAGTCAACGAGGTGCAAAAGCAGGAGGAGAGGATGAGGTGTATAAAGGCCATTTCCCAGGGCAAGCAGGGAGAATGGATGAGATGGGAGAGTGTGGAACAACGCAAGATTGGCTGGCAAGACCTATGGTCAATGGAACAGAGCAGGATCAGTTTCCTTATAAGGTCAACATATGATGTTCTCCCATCACCACAGAACCTAAACCTCTGGGTAGGAGAGGATCCCTCATGTCCTTTGTGTTCATCACCTGCAACATTAAGGCACATTTTGACAGGATGTAAGGTGGCTCTTAGCCAAGGGCGGTTTACTTGGCGCCATGACCAGGTGCTGCGATGTTTGGCCTTAGCATTGGAAGACAAGCGTAACATGACCAATAAGTTGCCACCTGTTCCATCAAAACATTACACACAAAAGACAACATTCCTCCGCCCAGGAGAGCAACCACCAAGAAAAGGTGTTAAAACCAATCCTCGCCCAGGACAACTGGAAGCTGCTAGAGACTGGAAAATGCTGGCGGATGTTGGTCAGCGGCTTATTTTTCCACCTGAGATTGCCACCACAAACCTTCGACCAGATATTGTCTTGTGGTCTGGATCAGCACGCCTTGTTCACCTGGTGGAGTTAACAGTGCCATGGGAGGATGCTGTAGATGAGGCGTATGAGAGGAAGAAACTGCGGTATGCTCAACTAGCCACTGAAGCGGAACAGCGAGGATGGAGAGTCTGGGTTTACCCAGTGGAAGTGGGATGTCGAGGATTTGTGGCACACTCTACAACCCGGTTTCTCAGAGATGTCGGATTCAATGGCCAAGAGTTGCGTCGCACAGTGAAGAACTTATCTGAAGCAGCAGAGAGGAGCAGCAACTGGCTGTGGTTGAGACGGAAAGATTCTGGCTGGGGATCTCAAGCACAATAGAAAGAAAGAAAGGCTGATATACAGGTAAGTAAGCTGGGCTGAGTTGAGTGGGGGCGGAGGGGTGATGCTGGGGCGCCAGAATCACCGTCGAGCCCTCTTGAGGTGTCGTGGGCTGGTCGACGAAACACCGAGGATGGAAGGTGCCCACTTGAAGACCCCAGAGATGTACCCTACTTAGCTCAATCCAGGCGGTTGTCATGCTGATGCGCTGGGGAGACCGCACTATGGTTGATCCCGGAGCCAGCATCGCAGCCGTTGTGTGTGCTGATGCGCTAGGGAGGCAAAATAAGCTGATCCCTGGAGCCAGCATTACACTTCAGCCATCAACACCAGACAGAAGGATATCTACATCATCATATGGAAGGAAGCGCCAAATGGATGGAGACACATATGGATCACATTAGTTTACTGTGAAGCTACGTCTTAGTTGGTGCTTATCTTGGCGAGAGCCAAGTTCAAATCAGCATGAAGTTTTAACATCTAC
The DNA here is from genome assembly GCA_030684275.1 of Acipenser oxyrinchus oxyrinchus. Classification (NCBI taxonomy): domain Eukaryota; kingdom Metazoa; phylum Chordata; class Actinopteri; order Acipenseriformes; family Acipenseridae; genus Acipenser; species Acipenser oxyrinchus. The sequence continues at coordinate 175,007 of JAGXEW010000217.1, forward strand.
TCTCATGTAATGGAAATCATGAAGATCTGGATACGTCCAGTGACTGCTGTGAATAGTGCAGCTGGCAACAAGGGAAAGACCTCGTGACAGCCTGGAGAGACAGCTGACTGGAGGAAAGAGACCCCATTGGGGCTGGCAAGGGTTAGCTACCCTTGTCGGCAGTATCCAACTCTGTGTTTACAGGATGCTGGAGACACCGCCCAAGGCTTCAAAGAAATTAAACAGGAAAATACCCCTAGAGTCTGCGAGGCGGGGCGGAAGATGACTCAACGTTGGACAACACGGTTAAGGACTTAGGAGCGGAAGCGGATATGAGTATAGAGAGTACTTCACAAAAGACTAGTTCAAGATCTGCAGTTAGCAAAGACATGGAACTCCAGGTTTGTGTCTGCGGCTGGAGCAAGGCGACAACAGTCAGGGGTTTGAAGATTCATCAAGGGAGAATGAAATGCTTGAGGGAGAAGGGACAAGGGCCTCGCATTGATCAGTACTTCTTACGAAGTCAGTCAAGTCAGTCGAATGAAATCCAGCGACAGGAAGCAAACCACAGTTCGCAGGATATCAGCACCCCTGTCATAGATGTGAGGAGGACTTGCATGGACACAGTTAGTGATGAACCTAATGATCCTTGTGAACCGGGCAGACAAACCAGCGTAAGAGAGAAAAGAACCTCAACGGGCACAAGCCTGGAGTTAAATGGCCAAGAGCTTGTGAGAAAACTGCATGGGACACAGTAAACACAGATCTCTGCTTTGCATTGGAAAGGTTAAGTGGAACAGTTGAAAAGAAACTGGATAAATTTGGGGACATCATCTACGCATATGGAAGCGAGAGGTTTGGAGTTGAAAAAAGGAAGGAAAAAGTACAAACTATTCCTGGAAAGTCTAGGCGGCAGCAGGAGATTGAGCAGCTTAGTTAGAGAAAGGAGACAGCTGAGGAAGCAATGGAGAAGAGCAGAAGAAAGTCAGAAGGAGGGACTCAATCTCTTACAAAGGGTCATAAAACATAAGCTTGCAACATTGCGCAGAGCTGGCGCCCTCTGAAGCGCTACAAAAAGAAGGGCGTCGCGAGAACTAACTTTTATAAAGACCCATTCAAATTTGTAAAGAAGTTATTCACCAGTGAGAAGAATGGCACACTAAAAGCATCTAAGTTTGAGTTGGAGAGATATTTGGAGGAAGCATACAGATTCAAAAAGGCAGGAGCCTATGTCAATTCCTTCAGACATCCCACCTATCAATCCACCAGAATACCAAATGGAGGACTGTGCACCTAAGTGGAAAGAAGTAGAGCAAGCTGTGAAAAAAGCAAGGGCTTCATCATCTCCAGGGCCTAATGGAGTTCCGTACAGAGTGTACAAGAGTGCTTCAGGAGTTCTCACGAATCCTGTGGAAACTGATGAAAGTAGCATGGGAAAAACAGGTTGTACCAAGAGCATGGCGCCGAGCAGGTGGAGTCTTTATACCTAAAGAAAAAGATTCTAGCAGCATCAGTCAGTTTAAGCCCTATTTCCCTATTAAGCGTAGAAGGCAAGATTTTCTTCAGCATTATTGCTCAGAGATTGTCAACTTACCTATTAAAGAACTGCTTCATTGACACTTCAATACAAAAGCGGGCATTCCAGGTTTCCCAGGATGCTTAGAACACATCAATGTGATCTGGCAACAAATTCAATCAGCTAAAAAGGAGAGGAAGGAGCTCCATGTGACATTCCTGGATTTGGCTAATGCATATGGTTCAGTGCCACATGAACTTCTTTGGGCAGCATTTGATTTTTCAGTGTACCAATGACAATAACAAATCTAGTCAAAGCCTACTTTGGAGATTTGCAATTTAGTTTCTCAACTTCAGAATTCAGCACTACATGGCAATGCCTAGAAGTTGGAATAATGGCAGGATGCACCATTTCTCCACTGGCTTTTACCATGGCAATGGAAGTAATCATTAGGGCATCAAAATGGGTAGTGGGAGGAGCGCTTGGCTTCTGGAATGCGACTACCACCAATTCGAGCATACATGGATGACATGACAACCATGACTACAACAGTAGCCTGCACTAATCGGTTATTGGGCAAATTAACCAATAACATTGAATGGGCACGAATGCAATTCAAGCCCACTAAATCAAGGAGCATCTCTATAATTAAAGGTAAAGTAGTAGATAAAACGTTCTTCATTAATGGTGAGGCAATACCAACAGTGTCTGAGAAGCCAGTGAAGAGCCTTGGGAGATGGTGCGACGGGGATCTAAAGGACACAGTTCGTGTGGGAGAAGTTAGACAACAAGCTGTGGAAGGGTTGAAGAGCATAGACAGCAGCGCTTTACCAGGCAAACTAAAACTCTGGTGCTTTCAGTTTGGCCTACTGCCACGGCTGCTGTGGCCACTGACTGTGTACGAGGTTTCTTTGACAACAGTAGAGAAGCTGGAAGCTTTAATCAGTTCACACATCAGGAAATGGTTGGGAGTTCCACGCTGCCTCAGCAGAGTGGGACTTTATGGTAAAGGAATACTGCAGCTACCTGTCTCCGCTCTAACCGAGGAGTTTAAGTGCGCCAAGGTCCGACTGGAAATGACATTAGTAGAGTCACGCGACAAATGCGTAAGGGAGGCAGCACCTGTGTTGAAAACTGGAAGAAAGTGGGTGGCAAAGAAAGCTGTGGAGGATGCAAAGGCTGCCCTTCGAATTGGTGATATCATGGGGCAAGTTCAGCATGGAAGAGGGGTCTTGGTCTCAGTTCAGCTCCTCCTACATGGCACAAGGCAGCCCCAGCGCAGCGGAGGAAGCTTGTAGTCAACGAGGTGCAAAAGCAGGAGGAGAGGATGAGGTGTATAAAGGCCATTTCCCAGGGCAAGCAGGGAGAATGGATGAGATGGGAGAGTGTGGAACAACGCAAGATTGGCTGGCAAGACCTATGGTCAATGGAACAGAGCAGGATCAGTTTCCTTATAAGGTCAACATATGATGTTCTCCCATCACCACAGAACCTAAACCTCTGGGTAGGAGAGGATCCCTCATGTCCTTTGTGTTCATCACCTGCAACATTAAGGCACATTTTGACAGGATGTAAGGTGGCTCTTAGCCAAGGGCGGTTTACTTGGCGCCATGACCAGGTGCTGCGATGTTTGGCCTTAGCATTGGAAGACAAAGCGTAACATGACCAATAAGTTGCCACCTGTTCCATCAAAACATTACACACAAAGACAACATTCCTCCGCCCAGGAGAGCAACCACCAAGAAAAGGTGTTAAAACCAATCCTCGCCCAGGACAACTGGAAGCTGCTAGAGACTGGAAAATGCTGGCGGATGTTGGTCAGCGGCTTATTTTTCCACCTGAGATTGCCACCACAAACCTTCGACCAGATATTGTCTTGTGGTCTGGATCAGCACGCCTTGTTCACCTGGTGGAGTTAACAGTGCCATGGGAGGATGCTGTAGATGAGGCGTATGAGAGGAAGAAACTGCGGTATGCTCAACTAGCCACTGAAGCGGAACAGCGAGGATGGAGAGTCTGGGTTTACCCAGTGGAAGTGGGATGTCGAGGATTTGTGGCACACTCTACAACCCGGTTTCTCAGAGATGTCGGATTCAATGGCCAAGAGTTGCGTCGCACAGTGAAGAACTTATCTGAAGCAGCAGAGAGGAGCAGCAACTGGCTGTGGTTGAGACGGAAAGATTCTGGCTGGGGATCTCAAGCACAATAGAAAGAAAGAAAGGCTGATATACAGGTAAGTAAGCTGGGCTGAGTTGAGTGGGGGCGGAGGGTGATGCTGGGGCGCCAGAATCACCGTCGAGCCCTCTTGAGGTGTCGTGGGCTGGTCGGCGAAACACCGAGGATGGAAGGTGCCCACTTGAAGACCCCAGAGATGTACCCTACTTAGCTCAATCCAGGCGGTTGTCATGCTGATGCGCTGGGGAGACCGCACTATGGTTGATCCCGGAGCCAGCATCGCAGCCGTTGTGTGTGCTGATGCGCTAGGGAGGCAAAATAAGCTGATCCCTGGAGCCAGCATTACACTTCAGCCATCAACACCAGACAGAAGGATATCTAATTATTCATTATCTGGAGAGTGTCATGTAACTGAAGCAAAACACCTGGGGGGGCTTGGAGCAAGTGCAAGTGAAATATAGTGTATACACAAAAAACACCCTGCTGACTGTTTTTGACATGGAATAAGTTATATATTGGCAGTCCATGTGAAGAAAGTGCCTTGCACTCTAAAATGTGTTGAATTTGAAGCCATAGGCTTAAGAGAAAATACATTGATGGAGTAAAATGGCTCTAGATATTTTCATGCTAAAGAAGTATTGACTGTTTCTAGGCTTTTGCTGGGAGAAAATGATTTGAGTTGTTTTGAAAATGAAGGACAATAGATACAATCTTCTTGATCATCCCATTTTCTATGTGAAAGAAGTCACTTTTACAGAATAGTTTTACATGGCAGAAGCCAAGTAAATCAGTGATGAAAGTCTCTTTCAGTTTCTGGCACATTAATCATTTGACTGCATTGTTTTATTATCTACCTCCAGGGATGCATATCTCCAGGCAGTTGGATACAGTGGAAGTGACTGTACTTCTCAGCTTCACACTTTTACATATACATCTTCTGATCCAATTGTGATGAAACTTTCAAACATTAGTATCAGAATACAGGGTGTGTGGCGTAAAATTTACGTTTTCAAATCGAGTAGTTCTAATCATGAGACAAGAAATGAATGTTGAAATATGTTGGCTTATATTTTTACTTTTACACAGGAAGATTGCTTTTGATTTAGTTATAGCATGTTTTCAAGCACCACCACATATGTTTCTATAGATTTAATGTATGCAGTGGCAGTTTTCACTATATACAGTGGTTCCCATAAGTATTAACAACCTCTATTCATTGTATTATTATTCTGAGTAGTGTTTATATTTAGGGCTTCTGTTTGGTTTTTATTCATTTCATTTTTCGGTGCTTACTTTTTAGCTATTTTTGAGTTAAATTGAAATGTTTTTTTTCGGGGCTTGACAGTACTTGCATACTTCAATTGTACTTTCTTTCCTTTGCTGTCTTCCACAATGAAGTCCTTATGGTCACGGGCATATTCTTCTAGGGTTTTGTTTTTGGGTATTTCGCCACAGTTTGCAATTCTGTTTTAAATTCTGCAAGCATGTAAATACTACCTATAGTACTGTAATATAGCTTTAAATGTCACAAGCAAGAACATCTTGTATTTAAATCTCGCAAGCGTGTTATAATCCTCCAATAGAAATGTCGGAATCTGCTGCCACTCAGTAGTTGGGGTGGGTTTAAAGTATTCAGAACAAATCAATGTGAGATACAAGACAGGAAGGGGGACATTGTCCAACTGCATTGGGAATTTTTTGTGTCGGGGGTGGGTAACTTTTTGATCGGTTAAAACTGAAACTCAGAACTATTTTATATAGCACATTTTAACATAGGGATGGAAACACAATGTTCTTGGTGCATAGCCCAGTCTTATCTCCAGTTCCTAATGCTGTGGTATAGGTATTTCTCTCCCTGTATCTCTCACACACATTTATAGTTTTACTGTCTTGTATTTGTATTGTCAAAGGCTTGAAGCACTGAACAGTTATCCACAGTGATGGTGTACTTTCTTCACATGCCTTGTCCAGGGATCACTGAACTCAGTGACAAGTTCCTTGACCAAGAATCTGGAGAAGTCAGACACAGGGATAAGGTACTGTAGTCCAGTAACTCATATAATACTGATTTAGCTACAGTACACTTTCAAAGTGTAATTATATGGGAATATAATATTGAAGGGATTTATCTCCAGTGGTGAGTAAAAGCAATATCTCACTTGTGGGTTTGCAAAGGTACTGTGCCACTGTATTTCTACAGTGAGTCTCTCCACAGTTTCATTGTTGCATTAGGAATGAATGGAATTAGAGTGGCTGTTTTGATTTTGATATCCCACATAGATTTTCTAAATGAGAAACCATGCAAAGTTTGTCTAAAAACTTCAAAAGCTCAATTTGACACTTATTGAGTTCACATCAATAGTGTAACATTGTAAACTTTTACATCATTTAGAGCTGTTTAGTATAAGGTATTAAATTATCCCACTTGGATTTAGAAACCTTGTCTTAACTGTGGAGCAGTATTGTTGATTTGGCTCATATAGCCCCATTTTAATTAGAAGAAAGTTCATTGCAATCAATTTTAATTTCCAAATGAATCTCAATTGATCCATCTAAACCATCAGAGAACTGCATCATTAATCAACCCAGTGTGTCTAAACAATTAACTATATTCTGTTTGGATTTAGTACATGCATTTTACTGCACTGATGTTGAAAAACCTGAATATATAAGGCAGTAGAGATCATTCCGATTTAATAATGACTGCAGCTTGCACCCTTGTATGTTGAAATGTTGGGAGCATTCACGTGATGTAAAACAGTTAATCATCTGCTGTACTTTCACATAATTGTATTTTGAAAACGCCTTCGACATTTGTGTTTCTCTCTCTCTGGGAAAACTTCTGCAGATTTCATTTTAGACAGGCAAATGCATAACATTATCTTGTAACAAAGGTTGTAATTTGACAGCCTGTTTCTTTTCAATTAACTACAGTAGACCAGTAAATCAATTATTTGAAGTAATTAGAACCCGGAAATGTCAGTGGAAATGTGTTTGAAAGCAAGTTGATGAAAAAAACAAAAATCCTTAAAGTGTTTCTGGCTGCTGAGGTTCCATGGCAGTTTAAGGTCATTTCATTTCCTGTAACTGGGGTTCTAATCAGGTTGACTATGATGGCACCCAGAATGGAACATTCTTTTTCTAGAATGTTGATGTCATCATACCATCATTGTACTTTAAATTTTCTACATTTGGGTAATGCGGAAGGTGGCAGGCCAGTGCCAATTTGGTATGATGAACATTGTTCCATGGGTCAAAATGCATCAAATTCAAGGGACAAATTGAACAATCATCGTCTTCCTGAGCTATAAATACAATTTTTGATCTCCTGTAATCCCATTGCAAGTCTTGTCTTAAGAAATGCTTATTGCACAACTTCAAAACAAATAATGCAGGGCCAATGAATAGAAAATAAATGTAAAAATGCCAACCAGCAAAAGAGCACAGAGCTAAAGCAGTGCTTCCCCACAGTGGTACATTAAGAATTTCTGAATAGTCTCAAAACAGGTTTCTCTGTTTATACTGTACATTTTTTACACATATATACAGTACAAATGCAATATACAACAAATGACTGAAATCTCAGCAACATGTTGAGCTTTTTGTTTAGATCAATCAATAAACTCTTAGCCAATCGTTTTTTATTTGAAGTTAATAATCATACATGTTTTACCAGACGCTTTTTTTAGGAAGTTCATTTTAGTGTAACGATTATCATAGTCACAATGCTGAGTAACCAAAAAACAAAGCTCATATTAACTTACATACCAGTAGTTATAAAAAAAAAACCCCCAAAAAAACACTTAATTTAATTAGTAGTAGCAGTAGCATGTTGGCACAACTTTAGCACAGCACATTAAGGAATCACTTTTATGCGATGAGGGAATCTTAATAGAAACATTTAAAAATGAATTACAGTTCTTGGAGATATATTAAAAAAAAACAGAGATGACCAGTAGAACAGTCCAGTTAGAGCTGTTGTAATCCCAGATGGCCACAATTAGGTAAGCATGTTGCAATGCATGTTCAGTGGTACATTTTTTATGATGTATGCCATAAGAAATATTAGCCTTAATTACTATAAAGTAATTAAGGCTATGGCATGAAGTTTGTTGTAAACCCTCAAAATAAATAAGTACAGGGTCAAGGGAGTTTTTTTCCAGGAATAATACCATGGCCATCAAAGTGTGCTACCTCTATTTTCTTTGTAAATGTAGCTGATATCTGCGGTGTTGCCATTGTAGTGAACCAATGAGTTAAGTTATATAAAAATAATATAGAATTACCTCTGATAATCCTTCCTGATACTGGAGTCAGTAGAGCTCACATTTGTCTTTGAACCTGGAGGCTATGATATAGTTTTAAGGAAACTTATTTTTCTAGTAAACATTTGCAATTTCACTACACTAACAATTATGTTCAGAATGCCTTTGAAGGCACTATTGATTATGCTGTTGTTACTTGACATGTGAAAGCCTTCAGAGATACAACATTTAACTCCCAAGCATCTGAAAAGAAAACTGAACATAATTGTTTCTCAGTGTATTATAAATTGTATGTTGTACACGTGTTGGTACAACAGAATGTGCTACTCATTATAAGATGCATGTAAACTGTAACCAGTGTACTTCACATCAGACCCATTATATAAGTGTACTGTACACAGAGCAAATCATTGGAAGACTGTTGTATGTCAACCACTATGCCACCCCATGCACAGATTTGTATTGTGCAATTTCAGAGAGTATTAGAGATGGCAAGACTCTTGAATGTAAAGGGTACCTGTTTATAAGAGTCGTGTTTGTTTAACTGTCCGTAGCATTCTGTAAAAGGTCATGATTAATATAGATGGAAAGCACAAAATAGATAAAGCTGTTCTATCTCTGGGAAACTCATAAAGCAGGGAGTGGAAAGTTGTATGTAATGCCCTTCTAAAATGATTAAGTGTTATTCTTACAGTTTTATAGAGAGGGCCTGACTGTTTCTTTTAAATGTGGTGTCTATTCACATTATAAGTCTATTAAAATGCTGGAAATCTTTCATTGGCAGGTCCTGCTCTGTATAAAATATTATCAAAAGAATAATTCTCATCAATTTTGCTTGTCTGAGGAGTACAAAATTGAAAGAATACAAAATGAATACATAACTGACACTCACTCTCCATGTCTCTATTTATGATTTCTTTGCACGATATGTTCTGGGAGTGCATCAGCCAATTGATGCAATAGGGCCCAGTCCAAAGCAAAGAGATTATGGATTTGCTGTTTTGAGGATAGTACCAACAATGAGTTATAACACAAAACTATATCCTTTTCTATGCATTTTCCACCATATAACTTAAACAGTTACTGTAAGTTGTCAGGTGTCCCTTAAAACCAGTCCTACAGCCCTAGGTTATTTTCTGCATGTGACAGGGCGAGGAGCTCTGCACATGAAAAGGGGGCAGGGCAAAACCCTGCCATAAATGCATTTGTTTAGTTTAGTTTTGTTATTTAAAAACAAATGTATTTGTTTATTTTAGAATGGGGTACCCCTCCACCCCTGTGCATTTTATTATCTTGTATTTGTTTTGTTGTATTATTATTATTCTTCATGGCTAGCAGCTACCCCTGTGGGGCTTTCCATCCTCCACTGCTCGGCTGCCCAGTCCGGGGTCCAAATGGAGTTGGAACCGGGACCACTACCTCTTACGCTTTTGCTGCTGCTTTTGCTGCTTTTGCAGCTGTTCCTTCCCATTTTCAATAATTCAGAAGGAGAATTAAATAAATAAATAAAAAATAAGCACCTGCAGTAACTCCTCTGGCCTGGGTCCTGGAGGCGCTGTGATCCCACCCAGGACACCATGTGTGACAGGGTTGGCGATGTGGTGACGTCAGACCAGAATGCAGGAAGGAAACAAACAAAATACTGCGTTGGAAAAGACGGCTGCGGCGTTTAGTGTTAAACACAAAAATAAATAAAATATTTTAACAAAAACACTGCTCACAGAACAAAACAAATATTCAAACAAAAACAAATCTCGAACAAACTCAGGCCGGGCAATCGCTTTCACTGTTCAGAGGAGAGAACGAGAGCAAAAGCAAGCAGAGTGTATTTAAAAAGACAGGATCAGTGAAAGCGATTGCCCGGCCTGAGTTTTTTGTTTTATGTTTTATTTGTTTGAGATTTGTTTTTGTTTGAATATTTGTTTTGCTCTGTGAGCAGTGTTTTCGTTAAAATATTTTATTTATTTTTGTGTTTAACACTAAACGGCGCCGCAGCGTCTTTTCCAACGCAGTATTTTGTTTGTTTCCTTCCTTCCTGCATTCTGGTCTGAAGTCACCACATTGGCCAACCCTGTCACACTGCTATAAAGATGTAAACAAAGATCTTGTATTTCTGACAGTGGAGGCTGTTGTCATGCATTTCATGAAAAGGGTAAAGCTAGGAATTCCAAACAATCAAATCCACCTACTTAAAGAGATCAGACTTATTTATAGTAGCTGTCATGGCTGGACCACAATACAGTAATCAATAAAAACATTAAGTTAGTCTCGGTGGAGATGGCTCAATGTCCTAAGCCCATCACGTTGTATAGAAGTAATCCTTATGGTTTTTAATAGAGATTGAAGTCTTGATAATTTTAGGGACAGGGGGATTCATCTGTATTAGTGTAGTAATAGTAGTATTAGTAATCTATATCTTTTATACAGCTCTGTTCGATATCCCAGGTACAGTATAACACCAACTTTTGTTGGAACTACCAAAGGAGAAAAAAAGTCAGAAAACGCACAAATTTATGGTTCGGTTCCAACTGCAGCAGTGTGGAGTAGTGGTTAGGGCTCTGGACTCTTGACTGGAGGGTCGTGGGTTCGATCCCAGGTGGGGACACTGCTGCTGTACCCTTGAGCAAGGTACTTTACCTAGATTGCTCCAGTAAAACCCAACTGTATAAATGGGTAATTGTATGTAAAAATAATGTGATATCTTGTAACAATTGTAAGTCGCCCTGGATAAGGCGTCTGCTAAGAAATAAATAATAATAATAATAATAATAACTGTGTTCAGAGTCGTATTTCAGATGGTATTTTAGTTTAAACATGATTCAACAGTATTTATTTTTCAAACCAGATTTTTAAGTGATCTATCTTCATTTGAAGTCCTGGTTCATGCTACAGTACATTCAGCACAAACATCAGACTGTGGAACACAATCTGTCAGAGTGCAAAATATGCACATATTTATGCTAGAATTCCAAGAGACTAATTTTAACATTCTGTGCTGGCTGGAAGGGTTCATGTAAAAAAGAAAAGCAGAGTTTTTTTGTAGGTTATTTAAGTTCAGTTCCTTTAAAAATGAAAATTGCTGGATTAGTGTTTCATTTGTGTTAAGAATATCAGTATGGCAACACAGAAACCTCCTTGAACTGGAGCTTTAGCACCAATGCCTTGAAACAGTATGGAGAGCTGCAAGCTTTCCTGTAGGTGTGAACAACGGGTCATCATAAATAAACAAGCAAACAGGAAAACTAGCATCCAGTTAGGAATGCTTGTGATGTCACTGTCCGTGACCAGTGGAAGTTCTTTTTTCTGTTGCTTTGGGCTGTTTTGTTGGAAGAGACCAAAGTTACAGAATACTGAATTACCCTTGCTGTGAATGAATTCTGTGGAGGTTTTACAGTGTGTTTTTCCACTTTACCAAAGCATCTTAGTTTTAATTCTGCACTCCTTTTTCCTGCCTGGGTCGAGTTACTTTGTTCATTTTATTTTATTTCATTTTATTATTTTTTTTTTTTTTTAGGGTGTTGTGTCTTTAACTAAAGTATGAAAAAGTAACCCATCCTCTCCAGCCCCCTCTGCAGCTCAGAGAGAGAGAGAGAGAGAGAGAGAGAGAGACAGAGACACACACAGAGATAGAGCAAGAACAGGAGACACTCTATAGGATTGCTTGTATAGTAGAAGTAGCTTCGAACAGAGGCGGAACAGCCACCCGCTTTCTTTTGAGGAAGGGAAAAACAATCAACGCTTTTGAGTGCAGTGACTGTAGGACGTGTGACTTACCGGATAATTTATTTCAATCTCCCAAGAGGGACCTTGTTGTGGGGCAATCATCTGAAACAAGAGAAAATAAAGGTTCTGCAGCGAGATATACTGGTTGAGGCTGTGTGATTAACAACAGATTTCTTATAGTAAAGGTAAGGTTATTGATTTTTGTTTTCATCTCTCCAAGAACTAGTGTAGAGCAACTCTATTTCCTGTAGCACAGCATGAAATGAGGGCAAGCGCAGGCTTTGAGACAAAGAGGCCATTACTTTTGGGAACCAAATCTTTAGAGAGTTTCTGTACAGGAACTGCAGTGTATTTTGTAGTTTAAAAGTCAAAGGTTCAGGTTTGTACGGGAATACCGGAAGTGTCTGGTTTTAGGAATCAGCAGGAAGAGGTGTGCTTTTTGGAAGCTTGACTGCAGAAAATCCCAGCTGATGTCAGAAAATTATATATTTTTTTATTAATATCCCTGAGAAAAGTAAGTGGTGTTACTGGAGTTTTGTTTTAAATGCCTTGGTAAAAGAGTTAAATGTATAAAACAAATGGTGAAGAATCAAACTTCAGTCCTGGGAACTTCTGTTACGGTACGCATTACAGTACCTCATGGTTAGCTTACAATACATTTAGGACATTTGACTAAAGTGATGCTAACATCACATACATTTTGTTTACATATTTAATACGAGTTTTCTGGAGCATTTTTCTTGAAGAATCTATTGACCCCGGACGTGTGATGTAGGTTTACAGGAACTTTTGTTAAAAGGCTTCAGACAGCAATCTAATAGGATACTGCAAGCACTACTTCCAGTGGTGAGACACGAGTCTAACAATGTTAAAACCTGTGCATAGTATTTCTCCTTTGTCGTCTCATTGTAGATTTAGTACATAGTCTGCTTCTAGAGAGTCAACCTTTCATTTCAATTACAGCAAAACCGCATTAGCATGGACTGTGGTAAGTTCTCTCCTAACAAGAGTTAAATCATGTGGTCAGTAGAGTCCCTGAAACACTTTAATCAATGGGGATGCAAAGTGCTAACCTTTGCTTATTTTAATCTATTTATACAGTAGTCTCTGTTGAGTTTTCTCTAAAGAGTTGATGTGACTGTTTTCTTAACTAAGAACTAGTGTCCTTAGTTGCATACCCTGTGTTTTCATCAATAATGATTTTTTTGTTCTTTTTCTAAGGATCTCTTTCTAATCCAATGGGAATATAATGACAAGCAAGGTATTAGATGTTGTTTTGAGGGAAGGCTTTCTGCTAATGTATAGGGCAGGGTCCTTCCCAAGGGCACTGGGCTTTTAACATAATTATAACTCTATGGGGAGAAAAGGGTACTTAGCTCTAAGTATCATTTAAGTAACAGATAATGTAAAGGTAGAGAACACCCTTGCGTTCACATTATGTGTTATAGGTTATGGTCCAATAAAAGCATTTCTATTGTCGTTGCCTTTTAAAAACTGAGGAACTACTGTGGTAGTTGCTATACTTATGATTTGAGCAGCTACTATACTGAAACTGTTATCAATCTTATAGACGCAAAGATTTAGTTTAAACAATAGTGGCTGCACTGAACTGCACTGAAATATACTCCTTGCTAAAATAATGCTGACACTGTTTTCAAGCTATCATTTTTTTGTTCATTGTCCACAGCTTTTTTAAAATTTTATTTTTTTCAACTTGCATCCCAGTTCATTGCTGTGTGACTTAAAGTCCAAACTGTCTCAGTGAACCTGTTGTTTGCTGGTGTTACTTTAAAATGTGATTCAAATAAATGGTATACGAAAGTAGATTATGGTTCAGCATCAATTACTGAAAATAATCTTGATGTTTTAGATCTCATCTTGGCTGGTGCCATCTGTCTTTGATTTGTAACAAAGCGTTTCTTGTTCAGAAGCTTCACAAGCAGTTTTCTTACCCATAAAACTGATGTAACTGAATGGCAATGGCATTTTGAAAATGTTTGTAAGGGAAGTACAGTAACTTGCCGAGGGTTGCATATAACCTGCTGGCTGAGGTATGAGTGAAAACAAAGACCTAGTGATAACCTGAATACTTCACTTAAGTCACTCTTAATATGAATTTAATGTTGTCTATTTTGAGGGGATGTAGTCTTGAGGATGGCTGCATTGTAAAGCATTTCTAAATTTATTGCACTTCCAGTAGCACTGCATAATAACTGACATTTTAAATGGCGTCTAAAAAGCCAACTCAACAGTAATCTGCATTTTCTCTTTTTATTATGTTTGTTTATGGTGAGCAGTTACTTGACCTTGCAAAATCCGAGTATTTCTGTATTGATTGTTGCATAATGTCTTGTTTTAGGTTGTTGTTTTGTAAGAATTATGTTGGCTAGTGTGGGTTGGTTCAAATAGGGTGTTTTTATCCTAGCTTTATTGCCTCTTTAATTTATCACTCTGTCAGCTCTGTTTGAGATTCTAAGTTGTTTCAGGTGAAGGGCCTGTCCTTATAGCCAAGAGGAAGATGGCATTGAACCAACTTTAAATAGTTCATGTTAAGAGTGCTACCAGTTTATCTTGTGCAACAGGGAGGCCCTTTTTATAATTTATCTTCAGAGTTAATGCAGGTCGTGAATCTCTTGACATATTTAGTCTTGCAGTGGATAAGGTTAGTAAAATCAATTTCCTTTAGGAGAACATGTTAACAAAGTGAATAAACTGTATCTTTATTCAGTATGCAACTTCCATTAACTGGGGATCCAGTGGCTTGAAATGTCTCATTTGTCTTGGTAAAACCAAAGGCACACTCGAAGAGCTTAACATAAGATCAAAATCATAACTGAGCATTCTATTTTTGTCAGATTAATATTTTAATACTAAAATATTTGACCAGCTGTAGGAAAATGTCTGTGTTGCCTAACCATTGATGGTCACTGTTGCTTATTACAAGCATAAGCACATTCATTTAAAAATATCTTAAATCCCCTAACCTGCTTTGGGTCTGTCGGTGCCATGTACAGTATTTAAAAGCACTTCATTGTTCTGTTGGGCTACAAGTGGGCTCCTAAATTTACAGTATATACTGTAGTTCTGAAATGAACAGATATTTGTAGTCATCTATCAGCTGAGAAGAGGCTGGCTCACAATAGCATGAGATAATGGCAGATAGTAGTGATGGTGATACAGTAGCAGAGACTTGCTGATCACTACGCATCCATTGGGACTCCCATAGGCTCATCAATATCTGTAAAATACATTTCTGTCCTTCAAATAGATAATAGATAACATTATAGTCCTGTATGTCCCAGAGAAGTTACTGTTCCCGGGAGTAAGAGCAGCTTGCCCAAGATGTAGTTGCTGAATTTAAAGCTATGTGAATAAGTACATGCAGAGGAACCTATTTCTGTTGTTTGTGTAACTGTGTCACATACCTAATGAATGTGGGGCAGGTATTCAGAATCTTATGGAAACACCGCTCTTTCAGCATTAAGTATTGGGAGGAAAAATAGTTAACTTCTTTCTTTCAACTCAACATATAGACTGTCATGCAGAATGCACCAATGGTTCCAAAAGAACCAAGAGGATATGTCATTTCAATAAAACACTGCATGCTGTGCAGCTCATTTTTATGTTTTAACAACACCCTAGACACACAAAGATACTGATGGTAATCTTGGAATTTCTTCTCTTATATTTGTAAAATGCTGTTTTTTTTGTTTTGTTTTTTTTAATCTCTTTTTAGGATTATAAAACCAAAAATAAATTCGCTCATCTCAAATACGTGACAATAGTGTTGTTAACATTGGGTAAACAGCTACAGTGACCTACAGTATAGCAATGCTGAGGCAGTGAGAAATAGTGACAGAGGTAGAAAATTTGGCATCTGCAAGTCAGAAGTACTATGTTGGCATACAGTTTGTGCTCCAAAGGATTTTGACTCAGGTTGGATCTTTTATTAAATTGAAAATCGGTAAGATAAAGAAATTTGTGTTAATTATTTTGTCTATTACCTACATAAAGTGGGACCAGTTGTTTTTGTAGTAAATATAAAAAAACACAGTTTTATTAATAAATGTGTAATTCATTTTTAAATAGTCACCCCTTTAAAATGTATTATTTTAAATTATTTAACCAAAGGCTGACTGAAGTGATGTACACCTAATTTTCAGTGATATCCAGGAATATTGTAAAACTAAACATATTTATATAAACACCTGGCACTGCATGGTGTCATTCTAGCCGTTCAGCTTGGTATAGCACAGGGCTTGAATTTTTGTGGCCTTTCATTTGATATGTTACATGCGTGCAGTACAAAGTATCCAGTAGTTAAACATACATAAATGAAAACAGTGAAAAACAGGCGGAAATAGGGCTGAATGTAAAGAGTTAAATAAATAAAAAGAAATGGAGCGCTGGTTAAAAAGAAAAGCACCTTTTTCTTCTGCTGCAGCAAAAACTTCACGTCAGGCAATGGCAAAAGCAATGGAGAGTGCTCTGTCTCACAGTGATGAACAGCTGTAGGTCTCCTGAAAGCAGCTTATTTTAAAGCAACACCAGTGTGAATGATGATGCAGTAAAATATATATAGTTTTTATATGCAAAAGTGCCTTTTCTTTGCCATTCCCCTAAAATTTTGGAATCCCCCATTGGCTGCAGCATAGGGGAAATCCCCAGCACACAAAAATGAAATTCAATACCTGAAGCAGCAGGAACCTGAGATGCTTGTGTGAAATGGTTTTATGTATTGACTGTATCTGTAGAGCCAAAGTAATTTCCATCTTCTGTCATGTGTGGAATTGCTACAACCCTATAGTTTTTCTTTGTGGTATGTTTCTGTTATTGAAAACAACATGGGTTGCAGTGCAATTAACTATTGTTAAACAGTTGTTTCAAAACTGAGAATCACTTCCAAATCGTTCTCGAAAGGTTTTGTGAACTGCAAACTTGATTCCATGGATTAAATAAGCGCTTAAAAACAGTGCTTACCAAAACATTGCTTAATGTTTTATGAATAGGGCCCATTGGCACAAGAACAAAAGAAGAGCTCTGATTGGTCAGCATGACAACTCTCAGTTGCCTGTTTATCCAGACTCGAGGCTCTTTTAGCAGCATTATGAATGGCATTCATTTGTTTTATTAGTCAACAAGCTACATCGTAGCAGTTTGTTCAAAAGCAATTAATACCTAAAGTCTTAACTGGAAGCATAATAATACTTATTGATCCTAATCATCCCTTCTGTCCTGATCCTTTCAAACAAAGTTCAGGTTTATTAGGCCTATATTGTAGAAATTGCACCACAAATAAATAATTCACACATTAACCGAGAGGATGAGGTGGTTCCTGTGAATATCTGCAGGAAGTCTGGCATGCAGGAAGTACTAAAAATAACACTGGGTTGTGTAGGTTTGGATGTTAACATTGAGAACTTGGCTTGTCATCTTCTGATAACAAAAGGAACAAATGGTAATGTATTTAATACAGCTTTCCAAGCTAAATTTCCACCCTAAGATACTTGCACCCTCTTGGCTAAAACAGCACATATTTGGGTCAACAGCAGCAGTTAGCCTTTTATTACAGTTTCACTTTTTGCCCTCCGATAAATGCAGAGCTGAATGACCTCTATTCTTTTGTTCACCGTGGTTTACAGATTGCTGTGAGTCATGTGCCTTAACTTTGTGTCTGCATGGTAACATAAACTGAATAGCTGCATTAGAACATACTTGTGAACTGCTGACGTTTTCTAAGCTGCCCTTGACAAATCCATGGTATTATTTGGCATGGACAGTTTTTTGTTTTTGTTTTTTTTCGAGTCAGGAGAGACAACGCCAGTTAGATCGACATGATGTACACCTATGGCAAAAGTTTTGCATCACCCTATAGAATTAACTAATTTTGCTGCATAAAGTCGAATGAAACCTGCTGAATAATGTTATATTAACATATTGAATTACATACTACTTTGTAGTTTTCCATATTCTTAATGAAAAACTGAAAAAAATTGAAAAATGTGACATTTTGAAATCCAACATAAAATACTGTACTACTATTATGGCTTCCGTACACTTTTGCAATGTCATTTTGTATTTTATTTTATTACATGCAGTTAAATAAATTAACAGGTTTCTAAATTATAGTCATATATTTATTTTATTTTTATTTAATTGTTTAAATCCTAAGATTTTAGGTGGTGCTAAACTTGTGGTCATATCTGTACAGTGGATGAGAGATTTTGCAGTAAATGTGAGAGATTTTGCCTAAGTTGTTTACATTTTGTCTGGTAATGCAATATAGCTTAAAGTTTAATCAGGGGTCTCACCGCATGCAGTTCAATTGTGTAGTTAATTGTGCAGAAAGTATTAATGTCCTTTAATATTTCTCCTACTGTACATTCAGGTTTTATGAATGTTCTGATACAAATGTGGTGTTTTTCCTATAATGTATATTGTGAAGAAATGTATCACAGCAATTGAAAGTATTGAGTTTCACTAGTTGTGCTGTTTAATTCCAGTGTTTACTGACCTTTACAACTACACACCGTTATATGACATTAAAAGCCCAAATTCTTAAACTGTACTGTTGCTAAAATTTAAATCTGGTTAGTGGTGGTCAGGAGAGTTGAGGTTTCTAGTGGGGGGACTGTAAGTGCTATAATCCTCACTTCTATACAGGTATATTATTGTTTTTTTATTTATTTATTTATTTATTTATTTATTTATTTATGTTTTTTTTTCTTATAGTTACATCTGGCAGCCCTGGCATCACTAAAAGGTGACATAGTGGAGCTGAATAAGAGACTGCAGCAAACTGAGAGGGAGCGAGACCTGCTGGAAAAGAGGTTGGGAAAAGCTCAGGTGAGTGTCAGGATCCAGGATCTGTGGTGCACAAGACTTGCAGACAAATAGTAATTTTGCTTGTGAAGAAACTTTACACACTGTGCTATACAACAAGAACCTTTCATGCACACAGAACCAGTCTAAACTGCCTGTAGAATCCACATTCTTGTAAATGAATATACTGCAGCCACTAAGCATGTCATGAACAGCTATGAAACGTAGTAACAGCTAATCCGAAAACAAGAGTTTGTTGTGTTTCAGGAATGGTAATTATTATTATTTATTTCTTAGCCGACGCCCTTATCCAGGTCAACTTACAATTGTTACAAGATATCACATTATTTTTACATTACCCATTTATACAGTTGAGTTTTTTTTTTACTGGAGCAATCTAGGTAAAGTACCTTGCTCAAGGGTACAGCGGCAGTGTCCCCCACTAGGGATTGAACCCACGACCCTCCGGTCAAGTGTCCAGAGCCCTAACCACTACTCCACAATGGGGACAGTGTGTGATGATGAAAAGATGGGTAGAGAAGAGAGAATGAAACCAGTGTGGAGAGATGAGATATGCAGGAATATAAGGGAAAGGAAAGACTACTCACAGTAAAAGACGTGGCAGAAAGATGGAAAGTCTTGGGCAGAAGGATAGAGGAGGAAGATTGGAGGAGGATTAAGATTTGAAATTTGTTGTGTAGGAGTATCTAACTGTACAACGATTCCACATAACCCACTTACTCCAGTCACACAGGCCAGTCACTCTTGGATGATAATATATGCAGCACAAGGCAATGGAAAGTTCCTAATTCCCACTATGAATTAGTGTCATTCAGAGTAGCATTCCTCAGAAAGAAGGGTCACTAATGTCAAAAGCAGTTGAAAGTTACAGAATAAAAGGGTTAAAATATTAATGAATCCTCTCTTGCAATTTTGTAATCCCTCAGCACTTTGCATTAAAGTACTAAAGGATGTAGCTGCAGTACTGTAGCAGCTTAAATACTGTAAGTCGTACTACAGTAGGTTTAGCTGCATACTGTTAATTAGTTGGACATTCAATATTTTTATTCTGTGGGGAACATGATTCATTTATTTAAAAAAAAAACATGCTCTTCCAGTTCTGGGTGAAAAAATGATTAGGTGTCCTCATTTAAGGCACTTGGTATGCAAAATCCAAAACGGGCACATAAAATGAAACATTATCCTTCAGGAAGCTTGTGGATCATTGAGAGTGCGTAGTTACAGCTCACCAGGGGACACTCACAAGATCCGCAATAATACTAAATTACAATCTTCTCTGATTCCTAACGACATCGTTATGCATTTTACATTAACACTGATAAGTATTTACTAGGTGTCACTATTTCTCAAATGTTGTATTTAATTGTATAACTTTGAGGTGGTAAATTAAAACAACTAGATCTTACCCTTTTGATTTTGTGCTGATTTATTTCATATTTATACAATTGTATTGATTTTATTTGGATAATTATAGTAATTTGAGCTAGTTGTGGGAACACACTTTGTTATTGTCTTGCCTGCATCCTGTACACTGTAATCAATGGAGAATCCTAGCTCAAGGGTTAGTTTGGCAATACATTAATCACAGAAATACCAAAACAAACACAGGGGTTAATGTGCTGTTCCATGCTTCCAAAAATCTTGGTTTTGGTTTTATAACATCTGAAAACTGTCGACTGGTTCTATGTTGTCAAACATATTCTTATGGAGTTTTGATATGTTGAGGCCTCAGAACTGCACCATGAGCAGGTGTATTGAAGTGTGTTACAAGTGTAATGCAGTTTTATTGGGGCACAGTGTGAGCCACAGAGTAAGGGACTTCATTCTCATCTTTATTGATTCGGTTGGGTGTTGGATATTGGTGAACAGAAAAGCATCATAAATTCTGAAATTACAGCATACTTGGAGCTTAAGAGGGAACTGTTTTATGCTACCACAAAAGTCCATATCACCTAGCCAGTATCTTTATTACTGTTCTCTGTGAAGCAATTAACCAAAAGTAGTAATAAAGTTATCAATGATTTGTATGCTGCCTGATAGATGCTGGCTCTTTTTTTCTGCTCGAGCTAAATCATGGAACACTTTGTCTGGATGAATGAAAATTGAGACATTGTAATTCACAATAGATAATTCATTTTGAATCCCTATATTGCATTGTACTTTAGATTTTTCTGAATTAGTGTGATATATTTTTGACTGAGTGTCAGATTTTACTTGTGTTATGAGCTATTAACTTCTTTTGATAGATTCTGTGTTTGATTTGTACCAAACATTTGGCACCAAAATGTGCTGGCTGCATCAAATCGATTTTTACTGGAAACTGCTGAGACAGTCATTAATATCGCCTGCACTATGGTTTTAGCTTTACAGTCCCTGCATGTAAATGTGTCCCATTTTATAATATGAAATAGTAACTAATATAGCAAAGTATGAGAAGTGTATATAGGAAAAATGTGTTTCTGTTATGTAAAGGTTTATTCTAAGTAGCCCTTTAAGTGTGTCAGATGTACGTGGTTGTCACAGGTATAGCCTGATCAGCAGCAGTGTTTATCTACATTGCCACCCCAAAGTGACATACCATCTGGAGGTTGGGGCTCGGTTTCTACAGTTTACTGGGCCTTGGTGTTTTGCGCTTTCACATACAGTCTATATGCCTCTGTGAAAGGGGTGTGGAAATCGGCTGCAAGAGATTGAGAGATACAGAAGGATTGCCGTTGACACGCCAGCACAGGCGTCCAGGTTTTATTTACACTATTTCCACAAGTCTGATTGCAGTGTCAGGTAGCCTCCATCAGAGCAACAGCATTACCAGTAATACCTAGGACAGGGTTGTTGCTACCACATGGCTATACTAACAGTGGTATAGAGCACAGGCAGGTGTACACAAACAAAGTGTAACAGAAATAATATATACGAAAATGCAAAACAAAAGCTGACGAAAACAGCAGCCAAGCGCTGCTCTCACTATAAAGGAGGTCCCGCTCCAGGAACCTTCTTCCTCATATGCACTTGTATACTTTTGTATAATTTAAAATCCCTCAAATTCCTATTCTTGAAAGTCGCTGTTTTCCAGATCTACACACGGTGATAATGAGCAGCTCACCCTGGTTAAAACACTCAGTCATGAGGATTCACAGACGACCTTGACCTCCAGCATGTTGAGAACAAAGGAACTGGCTTTCTAGCTCCTATTTTATAGCAGGGGCCTGGGTTAACTGATAATCAATAAATCAGTAAACACCGGCCCACATTCCACACCTGTCTTATTAGGGAGGGGAGTCTAACCCCAGACCTGCCACATTTAACACAAACTTTCACATTTCAACAAACCTAATTTACCACATAAAAAATAAACTAAAAGTACTCTTTACACGTGCAGTGCCACAGCCCCCAACAGCCGCAATCAGATCGAAATGATTTTCTACACCGATGACCTTGGCTTGAATTGAACTAGCAAGCAGAGGTGAAAGGATTTCTACTGTGCCACTGTCATTCCTCTAAAAAAAAAAGGATTTTCTGTTTTACTAAATATAGTAAAACAAAATAAGCCAGTAATGTTATAAAAACAACTTGGACTTCAGATGAGAACCATTAAGTTAACAGAGTAGTCTACTAAATATGGAACTTTGTCATTTATTTATTTATATTTTTACATATTTATTCACTCATTTCCTTCTATAAAAATTATACAAACTGCACAGTAGAGTAGCTTTAATACACAGGGGCCTTTGGTTTAGGAATATATTTTAAATCATTAATTTACTCAGTACAGCTTTGAATCTCACCCATTTCAGAAGAATTGTTGATCAGTCACTGACTGATTATCTTGTTCAGTGCTTTTTGTATGTTTCACATTACTTTAAACAGTGCAATCTTCAAAGAAACATCTCCTGGCTTCTATCTCAAAAAGAAATCCCTGACTGCTCAGAAGCTGACTTCAAGATAAAGGCACTCCCATCGCCACTTAGCACGAGTCTGACATCCCTGTCTGCAGTTTCTGAGCAATTCTTATGTCTCTCCTTGATCTGTGTGAAAATGAATGGGGAGCATGGTTTTATTGTAACTTTTTTTTTTTTTAAATTAAAGTCATTGTAACTGACAAAATTATTCAATAGATTTTTCTCGCCATTCAATAATTGTGTTGTGTAATTTAAAAAAAAATCTTTGTTTTAGCAAACACATGTATATTTACATTTTAAAACATGTTAAGACATCTCTGTTTGCAGAACTTGCTTCACAGTCTTGATCTTTTATGGTCATTTCACCTGGAGAGTGAAAGGGTCCTCACCCCTCCAGGGTCTTCTTTCCTGTCATTAACCAGCTTCCTCCCCTAACAATTGACATGCTCTGCAGCCAGTAAGATGCTTGACACTGAAGAAACTGCTGGGGTGAAATGACCTACTCTAACACATTTTCTAGAAGGCAAGGTGTGTGTGTGTGTGTCTGTGTATACCACGTTTGCACTACAGCTAGAAAAATGACTCCAGCATTTTAATTAGATACAGACTCGGGAAGACCTGTGCTCCAGTATCAACTCAGGGACCAGAGTATATATATATATATATATATATATATATATATATATATATATATATATATATATATATATATATATATATATGTATGTATATATATGTATGTATGTAAATGCTGATGAGGTCACATGTAGGTTTTCAGGCATTACAGATCCCTTTTTAACCATTTTATGAGCTTGCTAACCATATTTTGCCAGCCATTGACATATAATGTAAGATAATGGACAAATGTGCCTGTCTAATAATACCCTGAAGATATACAGTAGATGCTGATTCTGATGAATCCAGAGGTGTTATATATTTACAGTGAATCCTGTCTCACAGTAGTTTTCTGGCAGTGTCTTAATCATGACATGACCTCCCACTGTGCTTAACTGTCTGCCGGATACTGCCATGAGAAATCTCTGTTCAGTGGCTGAGCACTCACACACTGTGGGTGACACTGAGGTCAGGCTTTGGTAAATTAGTCCTGTCCGTTGTGGGCTACTCAGTTGTGTTGGATTTACTCAGAGTGATTTGAAATTGATGTTTTTATTGTCAGTTTTGTTAGTATTATAGACTCAATCAAATAGCTATTGTCTTGCCATGTCCAGCTTTTTTAGTTCTACAGTCACACCAGCAGCTTTTGCATCCTGACAACTTTACTCAGGGACAGACAGGCCTGTCTTTGACCAGTTTCACATACTAGGATTAAAAGTAAGAAAACTGAAGTTAAATACTATACTGTACTTCCATCTGTAGAACCCACTCAAGTTTTCTGTATGAACACAAGAGTACAGCAAGATGACTGTTTTCAAATAAATACTGTGAAAGAGCTGCAGAATTTGAGTTTCTCATGCAGGGGAAATATCATCCTGGAAGATGATATTATTTTTTTTTATTTTTTTTATTTTTTTAAACTTGTCAGTTGGTGCTAATTAGTTATGAGGCTGCTTGAATTGTGAAGCCCTGATGAACTCTTGCTCAGTTTAAGGTTGTTAAGAAGTCTGTTTTTATTGACCACAGGTGGCATCTCCTTATATTTTTAATTTGTTCGGCTTGCTTGAGTTCACTGGCAGAGCCCCTGCGCAGAGATCTAAGGGAATTGTGGTTTAGAGTGAAAACATTCCTTTATTTTCCTCTTGTGGACAGAGTGCAACAAGGGTTCCATTGTAGTCAGCAAGTTACTAAGTGAATTATTACCTATTTAAAGCAGGTAATGTAAATTAATTACACACGAGTAATAATTTCACAACATAAAGACTTCTTAGACTTCACAGATCATGTGGTGGTTAAATGGATTACAAATTTAATTAGATTTTGGAAATGCGCTAAAAAAAAAAGAGAGAGAGTGTGATGGAGAGTTGGCAGTAACTGTGAGGTATTCAGTCACTTGACCCATAATACTGAAAGTAATTGAGCTAAAGACAAAAAAAATTCTAGCCTTTACTAAAGCTATGTTAACCGCACTAACCTTGATATGTGACTCAGCTTTTAGTGGTAAGTGTGTGTGTGTGTGTGTGTGTGTGTGTGTGTGTGTGTGTGTAAACCTGTACTGTAGCAAGTGCTTTTCCATCCTACAGGCAGTGGGAGATCTAGATGAGCCTTTTGAAAGTAAAAGAACATAATGATCCTTAATTGATTTTTTTTTTTTTTAACGGTATAATATATTATCTCTAAACCACTGTGCATAAATATTTTGTTTTGTTTAGCAGCTCCCTAAGTTTACAGTCTGACTGACTATAGTTTCAAAATGATCATCCACCTGTATGGATACATGATTTCGACTGAGCGGGTTTCCATTCTGATTTGCGGCTGCATTTCTGTAACTGCAATAATAGCGGCTGGTTGAATTGTTTTCAGTGTTTGATTGAGTTTATGTAGACTGTCCTGTGTATCGTTTCTCACTTTCAAACATTGTAAATGGCACACATAATTATGTTGAGATGGTAAATGTAAATGGTAACGTGCAACATTTAAAATGCAGACTATTTGGGATTATATATAATAAAAGCGAATATGTGTGTTTCGAAGAGATTCTGTGCAACCAAAGACTTGTACGTTTTAAGAATTAGTGTTTGGTATTCTGTCCTAAACCAACAGTTTTTCAGTCCCAAACTGTTGTGACATAATGAAACAGGGGGGAAAAATTGTCAATCAGATTATTCTGCCTTTCATTGCCACTGTGGTACGATTTAAGTAGAGCAAAAATTGTAAAGGGGTACCTGAGTTGAAACCTTCAGACAGAAGGGATACAGTTTAAAAAATAAATAAATAAAAACACTGCTGTAGGGTATCTTCAGGAAACATCAAATAATAATTTATCAAATATCACATTTAGTTGTATATCTTACTGGATTTTGTTCAAGGCATTTCAGACACGAGAGGCATTTCGTTTTTAATTGAAAGTCTTTCCTCCTTAGAAAGGATAGACTACATAGAAGTCCAATTGCAAGAACTCATCTCTCTGTTATGCCTCTAATCACAGACCTAATGAGTGCAGCTGTAAATACCTAACAGGATAAGTCATCCCAAGTAGTCTTCTTTCTAACCCACTCCCTCAGGGTAAGGAGTCTATGCAACCTGATAGCTAGGGTTGCAAGGGCTATGCATTTAGAGCCCTCCAGATGCACACTGTCTGTTGGGAGTCCAGCCCCGATAATTATCAACATCCTCACAGCTCTCATTTCAGTCTTAGGAAGCCTGCCCCAGAAAATAAAGGTTTAGTAACAAATCATTTAAGGAAAACTTAAATTATCCCCTTTTCCTTCAGCAAGCTTCATTTACAGTCACTGACCCAGGAGCATATTCCTTCAGCTTTATGCCTGGTTGTGTCTTTCTGATATTTCTGTTTTTTTATTTTTTTTCTCCTGACTTATTTAGTGATGTTCAGTTTCCATTGCATCATTCAAAGGATAGAAAATCCAACCTCTTTAGTGAAATTTTTCAGGGCCATGCCACGTTTGCACTACAGCTAGAAAAATGACTCCAGCATTTTAATTAGATACAGACTCGGGAAGACCTGTGCTCCAGTGTCAACTCAGGGACCAGAGTGCTGCCGCCAGGTACAGTAGCCAGGACACTGTGCTATGCCAGCCTTTTAATTGGTATCTGCAGTCTTAGGGTACTCCAAACCCCCAAGGCATCAGCAAATACTTTTCTCATTGCACCCACATTGAGGAAAGCTGTCACTAGCCTGTGAGACTGGTGTAATGCATTTGCTAGTCACATATTTTGATGTTCCAATTCTCCCTTCAAAATGTTTACCTGTTGTCAGTTTGCAGCACAATCAATAGCTTGACAGCCTAAGAAGTGCTGTGCAGTAGGTGCAAGGTTCCATAGCTGATGGGCATGTGGAAGCATCTCTAGAAGACAAGGCAGGGGTTTTACATATGGATTTAGGCTGCCTTTTGCTATTATGTCAGACCTGCTGTAGTTTGTTGGATCTGTTTAGATGTGCCACAGATGTGTAACAGTTTTATTTTGCGTAATGTTCATGAAACTTTTAAATTTAATTTAAACATCAGACAAAGTTTCCAAGCAATCGGGATGACGTTCACTATCTTAACACCACTAAACTAGTGGCAGAAGAATATAAGCTTTCCTCAGAGATGCTTTGCCTGGCATAATTATGTTAATTTAGCATTAAAAAGAAGACTGCAGCAAAAAATATTTAATCTTTCACCCATCATCAGTTCAACTCACTGTAAAGTTTGTGGTTGCATTTTATTAATTTCAATTTGGTGGTGCATCCACTATAATTTTTAACAATAAATCATAACATATGGGCTATACAATTAACTGTATAAGCATTTACAACGCCAATATCCTAACTCCCTGAGCCAAGAATAGCAGATGATAATGTGTTTTCAAGAAGTGCTTATTTATATACTAGTAGCCTAATGGAGAAAATAGTTCACTGAAATGTAATGCTTTCTACAAGATTCAGAATTTTGTGAATCATTTTGCTGGACAGAACAAAAACAGGGATTGCTGCTTGAGCAAATACAGTGTCAAACTGCTGACACAAATTAAAACATGCATGGCTTTGCCTGGCTAGATCCTTGATGGAAATATATACTTTATTTCTGTTACTAGCAGACGGATAGCTATGTTTAATTGCATTTTTTTTTTTTTTTGGTCTGAGGGAATGTGTGATTGACAAAAGAAACAGCTAATAGAGGGAATTGCCAAGCAAGATGAAGTATGATGAAAAAACTGTTAAGACAAAGGGCCTTAAAGAAAGCAAATGAAGGCAGCATAAGCGGGTGATGGCAGATTAACAGATGAGACAAGCAGAAGTGCAGTGCAGTCCTTTGTGCCTGTGAAGGAGAACAGACAGTGTAGATTGACTACAGGCAGTTTATTATGTCAACGCACAATCTTTTGTACACTATAAATGATTGAGCTGTTTTGTCTGTGGTCTATTAAAATACACTTGTGTAATCATGATGAACAAAATGCTTTTTTTTAGAATATATTATAGTCATAATTCTTAAATCTTTTATTAAGTGTTGTTTTTTTTATGTCTAAATGTACAGATTTACCTTGCCAAAGCTTTGCTTTCGGTCCGTTTTGTTTGTTTACAAAGCTAGACGTTCTATTTGAAGGTTCCACAGTTGTCTGTTGTCTGGTATTGTCCTGCAGTTGAGCTTCCTGATTGGTTGATAAAAGTTCTGAGGGTTCTGTCTATATTAAATCTTTGTTTAGATATTTTACTGTATTATCAACCTTATTTCTGGACGTACAATTATTCTCCCTAGGATTTAATTCTCATTTACAGGTGGTCTTCAACTTATCCTATTTACTGTACCTTGGAATTGTTGTCAAGGTTGAAATGAATCGATCTTGGTCCACTTTAGCGGGTCCACTGTATACAAGTAGTCATTTCTTACCTGCCTGTCTGTGAAACCTGGTTTCCTATTGCAGTGTGAGCAGTCACACCTGATGAGAGAGCATGAGGAGGTGCAGGAGGGGACCACACTGCGCTATGAGGAGAGGATCACAGAGCTCCACAGCATCATAGCCGAGCTCAACAAGAAGATAGACCGCCTGCAGGGAACAACAATAAGGTGAGGATTGTGTTTTTTTATTGTAGTGATTGTGAAAGAGACTGTAATGGCAGTATTGCAGATTAAACCATTCTGCACAGAGCAGATAGCACAAGAAAAATGGTCCACTGAGGATCTTTGTTGAGACCAAGTCTTACTTGAACTCAGGCCTCAGAATGTTAGAGATTAGTGCAGTCACTGTGTCACCTTGTACTGTGTGTTTGTTTGTTTTTCTGTGATGGGAGCTACCCTGGTCCATACGTTAGACACAAAGGAAAGTTTACATGAGTAAGCGTTATAACATGAATGACCACTTCTTGCCGTATGGCCCTGGGGCATATATTCAGGGGTTTGCCAAAAAAAAAAAAAACTGTGATCTATAGCAGACATTTTCATAAATGGAAAGTCACAGGCATGTATATGAATAACTAACTGGTACTAAAGTAATAGAACCTTGTTAAGAGGTCATACCGTTTGGTAGAAGAGTTTTAGGAAAATAGTCCCAAAAATGTTCATAAAGGATCACATATATTAGAGAAAAAAAAAAACAAATAACTTTATTAAACAAATAAGAGTTGCTTATAGTTTATCTGGTCAGTAATATTAGCCAGTCAGCTTCCAGCTGTAGCAGGCTTCTATCAAAGAGTAGATGCCTGCTGGATCTTCACAGCATCAACTGTGAATCAAACTTAAAATCAATCCACGCAAGTGCCCTCTTTTTCATTTTGACTTGCCGGAATGAAAGCTCAGTTCACATCACATCTATTTTATTATCCACGAAAACCAGCCAATCAATACTTTGCACCAAAGAGAGCAACCAGTCCAGTACCCGCAACTGCCGATTCAGCCAATCAAAGCCTGTCAGCTTGACTCGAGCTCAGCAACAAAAAACCGAGACACAGACAATTCAGTAATATTGCTCTATTCAGATATCTGGCACTGTCCAGAATAACTCTGACAAATAAAAAAGTTATTTGTTTTTGGGACTATTTTCCGAAAACTTTCCTGAGCGGAAGGTTAACTGACGAATAATTTCAAGTTCAAGGTAGATCTAGGTTTGAAAGTTGTTTTTTTTTGTTTTTTTTTTAAAGCCTCTACCATGGGGTAGTCGACCTTGACTTTCGTTAGCTGTCACAAGAGGATACACACGTTTGGTTTTATGAATAGTGAATACTCTGGATCACTCAAAAATTCATATTGGCATCAAACATGAAATAATGTAATATTCCAGAATTATGCATATTGGGTGTGCTTTGAAACTGTTGTGCATAAGAATACAAGCTAAGAGCAGTTAGTTGCAGTCAATTTTAATTAAATACATGTGCCTTGAGTTACAGTACAGTAACCACCCCGTAGACCACCACAGCTCCTCCTTAATCAGCCCAACAGTGGTGTTGGTAATGGTTAATTGTAATGCTGTTCTCATGGTTTAGAATGCATTATTATTCCTCTGATTGCCTCCCTTTAGCTTACTATCCATTGGCCACCAGTATAGTATAAATCTTTTGTCTTGAGAACCACTGTATTGGACTACTGAAGCTACAACAAACATACAGCTTTCACAATTATACTCCTGACAATTTATGATTTTCATGCGACTCTGCAAAGGTATAACAGGATTCCTACCCTGATAGAAGATATTTAATATAATGCAACACTCAACGTGGTTTCAGACAATCGTAGTGCAACCTGAGTAGGCTCCTGTGCCTGCACTGGACCAGCTGCCGCTGAGCTCACGACATAGAAACTAATAGCAGGAACCAACAGAGGGGAACGTAAGCTGTTAATAGCCACATCGTTGCATTATGAAATATTATTCAATGAAAAGGAAAATTCCTGAGCTCTGATTGGTCAGTCTTCCACAAGACCCATGATATTATCCCAGCATAACATCACAGATCTTGTACCGCCAACCTCCTCCCTGAAAACCTAGACAGATATATCAATCCACCACAACTGTCAATGACACAGAATAAATTACACAATTCCTGAAGTGAAGGTTACCTTAACATGAAAACTGTAGAAATCTCGTTTGGCAAAGAGCCTTCACACACAGAGCAGCCAGGAAACCAAACAGCACCTCTCAATGAAATAAATTAAACATTTTTTATGACTGAGAGTGAAAGTAACAAATATAGACTTGAAAACTGTCACGATAGAACACCTTAATACAGTTCTATGACAATGTTATGCCTTAGAAATGGCTCAGGAGAGCCATATGGCATAAGCAGTTACGTGGGCTCAGGGCGGGCTTAAACAGACACTTAAATGAACTGTCCCTGAGCCATAACATTAATATACTATTTGAATGTCATAGTTAATACTTTACTACAGTTGTAAGTGGAAAACAGTAACTATTTTATGAGGTGGAATGTTATTTCCACATTTGTCTAATTTAAAATCACTTTTAAGCATATGAAAGGAGTCTTATTTGCTGTTTTATTTACAGTGAGAGCCATTGTATAATAGGAGTAATGCACGCCAGGTTGTGTGTTGTGCTGGGGTAACATCACTTTTCGGTGTTGGACGACTCGCCCGCGGCCTCATGCCCAACCACCCGAGGCGTGATGTTATCCCAACACAACACACCGGTCGTGAGTTATTCATTTATTCAACCAGCATCATCTGGTAACCCCGGAATTATTACACTTGTCATTGTAGAAAGCATGAGCCGAAAGCTGGTTGAGTGTAATAATAGTGTAATAATAACCAGGAGTTGCTACTTTTATTGTTCCATATTTTCTAAACCTAATAATAAATCCTGAGTAATTTTCACTTTGAGTCCAGTGTTGAATTAAGGGTCTAACAATGCTTTGTGGCTCTTGTTAGTAGGATGTAGCATGTACTGAAAAATTTCCACACCAGCAGGTTAGGATTCATTGTTAAAACAGATCATTTTATTGTTCTGCTCCGCATCATACAGTTTGACAATCATAAGGCAAGTGGCTCTGAAACACATAGAGTGCCCAAATAGACATCATTTGATCTTTGTTTTTGTTAATAGCTTTATCCTTACTTTGATTCTGAACTTTTCACCAAACAACCTACTTTGGTAAAAGCCTTTGGCAGTATTTGGTCTCTGAATATTAATGAATAATATTAAATATTGTTTGGAACTGGAAATGGGGTTTGTCGACAGTTTCTAAAGCATGACAGCCTTTACATATTTATTGACCCATGTCTTGCGTCTTTTGAGGATTAAGGTTTTGCAACACCACATGCTAGCTGTAAGGCAGTGTGTAACCCTTTTCATTGCACACTGGATCCGTTCCGTCATTTAGCATCCGTCATCCGAAAAGGTTGTGTGTCAATCCATTGCACACTAGATGCGTTAATATCGTATTTCAGAGCGCTGATGTGCAGTGGAGGCTTTGTAGTAAATATACCTAGTTTCAGTATTTTTAATAAAAAATAAATACAATTCTGTTGTTAATTCTACATAACTTTGAACACAACATTTTTTTCAAATGTAGTATAACTTAATGATAAGCAAACGCTGATGGAAGTTAAAATGTTTGTTAATTATTACGTTTCTACTAGATCTACAATAATGTTGTTATGCAATACATAATAAAAAAAAAAACATATAATATTACACAACAAAGTTATCATAACATCAGAAACGATATGACCAATATTTAATTTTTCAAACACTCGCTCCTGTAATAAATATATCTAAAAGTTCGAAGCTAGCAATGGGCTACTGAAAATACTTTACCATAATGACCTTCTACTCTCTCTGTATGGAGCCAGAAATTCAAATCCCACCTCAGCCACTGACTCATTGTGTGTCCCTGAGCAAGTCACTTAACCTCCTTGTGCTCCGTTTGTCGGGTGAGACGTAATTGTAAGTGACTCTGCAGCTGATGCATAGTTCACACACCCTAGTCTCTGTAAGTCGCCTTGGATAAAGGCGTCTTCTAAATAAACAAATAATAATAATAATAATAATAATGTACTGCCCCTCTTTTCTGACTGTTAAGCCCTGACCGCTCTTGGTTGCCCTGGCACTCTTCATCTGATATGTGTCTCCAGGTTAGGCCATGGTTTCTTTACTTCCTCTACTACAATTGAAATAAAAAGTATATGCTTGTAATAGCCTATACTGCACAAATCCGCATGTTTATGTATGCTATCAGCTCATAATTTCATGTTTTATAATACATATCATTCATGCCCAAGTCCACGGCAATGTCTTTCCATATGTCGTCCCCCAAAGACTTTATAATCTTTGTTGGATTTATCATGAAGTATTTTTTGTTTGGCGACACACACAATTAGTTTTTCTGTTTTGTTCAGGAAACTGCAATAATCGACGTGTCTTCCCAGTCGTTTTTCATTGGTCAATGTAATTTATAACTCATGTCAAATCGGATCAAATCAAACTTGTTTCGATTCCAAAATTGACGCATCACCATCGTACAACAATTACAGACTCGGTGTGCAAGGTGCAATAGGGAATGCACATGATGGTTTTTTTCTTCTTAGACACACGTTAAAATTGGATGCATGATCAGATCCAGTGTGCAATGGCCTTTACAGTCACAGAGCATTAAGGTTATTTCTCATCAAGCAGTGATGATCTGGACCCAGAGTTCAATGGAGGTGGATGCTTCATTGAGAAAAAGCAGCTTTCCTGCCAATTAAAGGCCTGTGGACCTATCAGCTGCTGCTGCTGTTTTGTTTGGTACAGTAGAGTCATTTCTTTCTTTCATTATTTTTGTTTTTCAGAGCTGGTATAGTAGTGCTCTATTTTATCAGTCAATCAATCAATATTTATTTTATGTAGCGCCTTTCATAGTGGACCACCACCACAAAGCGATTTACAGGATAATGAGGAATAATGCATAATACATTAAATACAGTGAAGTACAGGGCATAGTACATTAAATGCAAGCAGTAAAAATCAATGCAAATACATTAAATACAGGCATAATACATTAAATACAAGGCTACGATGTGAATTTTAAACATTGTGGAGGTGTGTGTCATACAGAATCATACGAATAAGATGGAGTGAAAACCCTGAGATAGCAATTTAGACAGCAGCTAATAACATATATAGGCTAAAGAGCATTGAAAGCAAGAGAGAACAAATATGCTGGAGATAGCAGTAATGGAGAGAGGAGAGAAGGAGGAGAGAGCAGGAGGGGCAAACGGAGGGGAGTCAAGGTGGTCGAGTACTATAATGGGAGTTTGGCAGGAGAGCGTAGAATAGATGTCAATTTTGATCTGAAAGAAAGAGGAGAAATCATGACAGGTAAGAGAGGAAGATGAACCGGAGATGGATTTGTCAGCAGCTGGATGCAGGATTTGGTCAATGGTTTTAAAGAGAATATGGGTTTACGGGTAATGCTGGTTCCAAACACTGTGATGCTGGTTGAAGTACAATAAATTAAAGGTCGTTTTACTGTAAAATCCTTAAATGGATAGAACTTCTCAATACCTGTGCTGGGATTTTAGTGTTCATGCCAGCTGAGTATCCAATAAGAAAACAGTAATGTGTATTCGAAAACTATTGCTGGTCAGCTACAGTAACTTGTTCATCCACAGAACCTGCCTATCTGTGCTTTTTCAGACGCTTGTACTCGCTTTAACCATTTATCTCAGGATCCAGTCCATCCCTGTTCTCCCACAAAAAATACATTTGCTGTAAATGCAAAATATCTCAGTGATGTTTTTACCAGACCCTGTAATACATAAATCACTCTGTCAATGAACGAATTCAGTCAAGCTCCAGTTATTCCATATTGTAACGCACCTCTGTGGGAGGGTGGGTTGGCAACAACACAACCTTTAAAAAATAAATGTAATTTTAAGAAAGCTTTGCTATAACCTGAAACTAGTCATTTGTTTTCTGCAGCTGTGCACATCTTAATTTGATCAAAAGTGATGTTTTCTGAAACTTCGTGGGGGTTGATTGTGTTTGTACTTCAAATGAAGGAATGACACTGACGAATCCATTCCTGACAAGGACCCGCTGTTTAAGAAATGTGCCTCCCAATCCGTTTGGAGATTGAGGAGTACAATGTGTCCGTTTGTCGGCAGGTGAGCGAAAAACAGAATTGTGATTTCAGTTCATCAAGCAATTTAAAGGGGTGCTGTGTATTGCCTCGCTGGGCAAATTGCCCGCCTCACCAGAATATATATCTCACGGAGGACAGATTGCTTATTTTCCAGACACTTCAGGTGGTATAGGCAGTGGGTCTTTTGAAGATAATGGAGTTAATGATCCACTTCACTGTCTATCCAAGAAAGACTGAATTGATTTTTGAATCTGTGGCAAATATCTTGTGCGTAATACAACCTTTTTGCTATGTTTTGCCATGCAGGAGTTCAGAAAGTTTTCTTAGGGAAGAGCTTTGAACAAGGCAGCAGTGGTCAGAGTGTGTAGTCACATGTAGTTCTCTGCAGATGTTACTCATGATTAAAATGAAGTCACAGGCTAGAATGTGAAGGCAACAATAATTTCTAATTATCTTGACTCTGTGTTTGAGTTATTGAGGTATTTCAGCTGTCTAACAGGAAGAAGTAATTACAAAACACAGCTGCAACCAATTATTTCTTCCTCAATAGAAGATGTGCTTCTTGACCCAGATATGACCACAGATGATGTGGTGACACATGACAGTATTGCCATTTGGATATTTTAAAAGGTTTATTTTAGTTCAGTTTTATTTCTGAAACAGCATTAGTGCTTCCTGGTGAGGGGGAGCTTACTGTATATGTAATGCTCTTGTTTCCTCATCCTCGCCACACACAATAAATTGCTGACTCTGGGACGATTGGTTTCACTAACTTTAAACATTGCAGCTGTAACCTTCACCTGTGCACTTAACATCCTATAGGAAATGTCTTCCTTTTTCATATATATTAAATCTTGCAGATTGAATTGTGGGTGACTACATACTATATAACATGTACTTAAGTTTCAATCTAGACTACCTGTACTGTAATAAATGCACATTTAAAAATAATTGTCTACATATCTTACGAGATGGCACAATGAGTTGTAGCACTTTATTGAAACTCAGGGGAAGCATTATGTGCGTTCAAAAAAAAATATACACAAGTACAAATATAATCTTTGCTGAAGTTACTATTTATCTGACCTGTCATAAAATCTGCATTTAAATTTCTGAGGTCAATTTCTTTTTCAAAATAACCATTAGTTTACCTGATACACATAGCTTATTTTCTATACTTTAGCAGTTGATGCTTCATAAGCCAGTCTCCTAGACATGCTACAGTGCGCTGTGAGTGAATACTGTGAAACAGGAGGTGCTATGTTTTGTGATCAAAAACACAACATTTTTAGTTTAAGAAAGGATCGTCTAGTTTATGAAAGGTAGAGTTTGATACATAATACAAGTGGTTTTACAGTAAATTAATTAACAAGTGACTTAAGTTTATAAATAATAAATATTAGGAGGTACTTTTGATTTTTAATAGACCTTTCAATCATTGCTAACGTTACTACCATGCATTAGGTGCTGTAACAAAATGATGACATCACAGATGGATGAATTCAAAGTCTCTGTCACAGCAGAGGCATCGTTTATGAGAGTACAATGATGAATGACATTGTTCCTGCTGGCTCAGGACTTGTTGAGTCCTGCAGGACTGTGTTACTGAAATGTTAGGAAGTGTAAGACAACTGCTGCAGGCGAGATTCAGCTTTTAAAGCATTTGAACCATTTTGGAGCCATTAATCTCGCTTGACTATAACTGTGTACAAAATATTAGCCACAGGTGCCACAGGATTGCCATCAATCGGTTCCTCCTTGCTTCTTTTGCAAACTGCTTGTTTTGTCAAAACTGTGTATTATGGTGTAGCACAATGAAAACTGATATGTTTGAACAGCACTGATTTACACCTGTTTTCCTTGATACTGTCGAAAGTGGAAAGCCAAAACATGTGTTTACTTGAGTTTTGCTCCAGAGACAAATATTATACTTATGTAAACAATTTGGAATCTGTTTGCATCACAAATACCACAGAGGCCATGCAGCTTGAAGCTGGTAGATGAGAACTTTGTTCTACTTGTGTGTAGAAATGTTCCAACTCTCTTAATGTATTGATTTTAATATATGTGCAGCACTATTACATTTCGAGTTTAAGATTAAGGAGTTGCGCATAGTGTACACAACCAGTAACATTTTGTGATAATGTCAACGACTCTTGTACTGTATATTGTAATTTGTTTTTCAAACACAAGTGCTAATTCCTGAGAGTCTTAATGTATCAGTGAGCAGAAAAATTACCCTTTTGACAAAACTGTATTACTTTTAGCACCAAGTACTTTTTCCCTAAAGCTAATTATTGTTAATTCATCTGGCAAATAATAATTACCTATTCATAGAATGTTAACTGATATTTAAGTGGGTTCATTATGCTGAATTCTAATTCTGCACTGTGCATATCTTGCTTTCCACCATGCATGCACACACATGGGCATCCTTTATAAATGAAGCACATTTTCATTTTCCAAGACAAGTGCAGTCATTGTCCTGTTTAAAAGACGGTTCAAGATACAGAGGCACAATCTTGAGCATTCAATCTTATTGATACAGGTATAAAAAGAATAAGCAGCTTGTAGTCGATGAAATCAATATGAGTTTTCTGTTATTGTTAAGAATGACAGGCATAATTCAGGGTTAAAACCTCCTTTTTGAATTCTCAGTATCTGGCTTTTAAAATAAACAGCAACTTCTACTCAGAACCAGACAGCATCACAATGATATCCAAACAAGTAGCCGTCTACCCTTTGTTTCTTAATTATCATGTGTGCTTCTGTTGTACAAATCATTTTATGAAAAAAAAAATTCTTACAGTATTTGTAGTCAGCTTTTCCAGCATCATGTTGCGTCAATGCATTGAGCAGTTATTTGGAGGCTGGAAAAGACTTTTCGCATAGTAATTGACAGCTTTAGACTGCATATGTTTTATCCCTTTAATGGGCAGCGGAAGATGAGTTTAGTCCTCTTCAGCTTTTTATATCTATTTTCCACAGCTGGTGTTGACTAAGGATCAATTTAAACCATCATTTTGAACAGACGAGATGAAGACGTGTTTTATTTAGTTTGGATGTTGCTGCCCAGGCTTTGTTCAAGTCTTGTGGACCGCAGTTTATGTACTAGGGAATGCCTGTTTTAATGAAATAAACATCAGAGAACAATCTCAGTATCATCTTGTGAAAGTCATATTGTTTACTCTTCTGTGTAAAATAAGTCTGACTCAACTGCCTCAATTTCCAAACTGTTACAAAAAACAAACAGGACGTGTGTATAAAATATATCAAAACAATATGTGTTTTAAAAGAAAGTTTCAATATTACTACACAGGAGGCATTAGTAGTATGGTGAGGATGTTATGAAACTCTAGGGTGGTTCAATGTACTTTGTTATAGTAACTAGCAGATCAGCATGGGTTGTGCAGTAGAAATGTCCTTGCAAAAGACACTGTCCATTTCCACTTGGTTGAAATCCAGCCTAGGTTTGAGTTCTGATGATCTAATCCTGGGCTGATCTTCATCACACACATTACTGTGCATCATCTTGTAATGAAAAAAGCAATTTCCATCTGTTCAAGACTGCATGTGGGATGTTACGTTAATAGCATGCTCTGCAATGTGCTTTGAACAGTACAGTATATGTATATAAATGTAATTGCAAATTACTCCCTCGCTGATGTCTTTTAAATGATGCCAAGAATTCAACTGAAAAATGTCAATGTGTGTGTATTACTGCCAGCTATGCTTCATCATCTGAGGTGTCTATAAAGCAACTTGCAGGACTTCAAAATTGCATTTAGAAACAACATTGAAGTTACAAATGACAAATCCACAAATTAATCTCCAGCAATCATATCTTTCGATGACTCCTGTACAGTATGTGCCCTGATATTTGCTACTTCATAGGTGAAGATTGCTTTTAAAGAGATCAGTGTATTTCTGCTGTATTTCCAAATTGTGGGAGAGAGCATTGATCTGGCTTCAAAAAAAAAAAAAAGTGTGCAAGTAAGAACTACTACAGTAACTAGTGACAAAGTCGCAATTAAGTTGAAACTTGATTTAAGATAATAGTGATTATAATGGTCATTTTAATTTAGAAATATAATTATCGTCTAACCCTGTTCTACTCCTACCAGACTGATATTGTGTTGTGTTCATCCCCAGGGAGGAGGATGAGTATTCAGAGCTGCGGTCGGAGCTCAGCCACAGCCAGCAGGAGGCCAATGAGGATGGTCGCAGTGTGGACCAGGACCAGAACTTCGGTCTCTGTGCCAGAGAACCACTCCACCATGGTCACAGCGGATATGGGTAAGACAAAACCCCCTGCAGCTCTCAGTTTAACTTGGCATGGACAGTAGAACATATTCTAGTAGAAATACTAATCATTTAACCAGTACCCCTATTGAAAACATCCAGCAACTGAAGATAATGGCTTTTATAACATGATATATAGTACTAAGGTTCATTGACCCTCTGCAGAATAATACATTCTCTGCAACATTGTGGTTTTGTTCTGACTTGTTTTAGTGAGCACTCTATTATTCCATGCAAGCACAGGGGTGAGTCCTGCGATCAGCTTTAATCTTAAATATATGTTATAAGTAGGGCTTTTTGTTTTTAACTGATAAACTTTAAAAACCCTGATAGAAAAAAATATTAAATCGGTGTATAGCCAATAAACACTGGAAATGGTTACTCAATTCACATTGACTTCACCCATTTCCCATTTAAAAAAATAAAACCCACTACAAAAACAAAGAAAATACCTTTCCCAGTGCAGTTGGACAATGTCCCTCCTTCCTAACTTGTATCTATCATTGATTCGATCTGAATACTTTAAACCCACACCAACTACTGAGGGGCAGCAAATTCCTATTGGAGACTCCACTTGTGAGATTCAAAACTACAGTTAGATAGGGATGATTTAAAACAAAATTGCAAATTGTGTCAAAATGTTAACAAAAAAAAAAGGCCTAGACACACAGAATTCCCAGAAGAATGTGCCCGTGACCATAAGGATTTCGCTGAGGAAGACAGCAAGGAAAGAAGCTACAACTTAAATGTGCAAGTACTGTTGAGTTACTATACATATTGTGACAGAAAAAAATGCCCAAGCATTTTGGAAAGTCACCGAAAACAATAATTTCATACAGTTTATAAATAGCAAAAACCCCAAAAAAGAATCTCGAAAATAGCAAAAAATAAGCATTGAAAAATTAAATTAATAAAACCCGAAAAACAGAAACCCTAATTATAAATAAAGAACAGCCCGCCCCAAAGAAAACATAAGGCTGCAAAGCATATGATATATCAAGTATGCATTTTTTCTTAATATTAAACTGTTCATTGTAATTATTAAATCAATGCATGTAACCAAATATGCTAGTGCACCAGTGCAGTGATTCTTCCTGTAAGGTGACCTTGAGCTGCACCACATTCTACCACAGGTAGGTGGCAAGACACAGATCATATCCAGAAAATGTACACAGTATCAGATGCTTTATTTGTGAGTGTGTGTTTGTGTTTATTTTTAAACATATTACAAAACATTTTAATGTGTTATAAAATATAATTAGGCATAAACAAGTAAAACAAGTAGTGGAGATAAATACAGTAATAAAAAAAACCATGATCATCTACATCAGTGTGCTTTCATTGTAGATATCTAGTCAATTTGTTTATTTTTTGTCCCATCTCTTGCTGAGCATAGTCACAGAATTTCAGAAGGCCATGATTGAGGGAAGAGTTTTAGATAAGTTTAGCATAGGCAGGTTGCCGCGATAAAGAAATAAATAAATAAAGGAAGGTACTGCAATACATGTAGAACAGCTTTGAAGGTTGATTTTAAGATAAGAATCAATCCCTCATGCACACCACATAGCACAGATCATTGGTCTTCTGGAATAAAGAAGTCGTGCTATTTTAGTATACAATAGTTGTATATGCATAAGAGTGTCTGTTTGAAATATGTACACGCTTTTATATGTATTTATTTTTCATTTTCAGTTTTAAAATATGGCAAGGTATTGATTTTTAATACTGAAAGATGGGGACATATCTCAACTCAGTGGTATTTTTCTTTGTAGACATAGAAGCTTGAATGCTTTCCAAAGAAATACAGTAACACAGTTTTAATCAAGTAATTGTACTGTGCATTTCTGTATTACAAACCTACATCATTAAGAAAATCAACAGTAGACCAAACCATTTGGAAACCTTTTTTCTTGACTGTCCACAAACCAAGGAACTATTTTCTAATATTATAGACTGATATTCAGGCTCTCTCCATTAACTGAGAGACCTGCTCCAATGTATGAGCATACAAGTTACTGTATCAAAAGGACAATAGTGAGGGCTAAAAAATATTGTGAATCTCCCAAAAGAAAACCCATCGAGTTCATAGCCTATTATATAGAAATGTGTTCTTTCACCTTTTGAATTCCAGTGTTTAGTGAAATGTTGAGTCTGCGTTACGGACTTTTACAGGAATGGCATGGGCTTGTGAAATTACAATTCTTCATGGGTAGAGCAGAGGCTAAGTTTGGAACCTTGAAGTCAATGGGAGCCAGTCTCCTGCCATTGCTCCCTTAGCCAGATAGATACGGTAATAGTGGGTTGACCCTGGGTCTCTAGCACATTTTCTTTCTCCCCAGTACCTTTAGTATTGTAAAGGTACATTGACGATTCATAAAGTTGTTTCCTATTCAATAAGGAAAAAGGAAATAACAGTAATATTTCCTTATTCCTTATTCAACTCGAATAGGGAGCACTACCTGTTACACTGCATTTTGGAGACTTGCAGTCAGTTTAGTTTGCTTCCGCTAAATGTTCGAAAACACTGCATAGAGTTGCACAATTTCTTTAAAATGCCTTCAATGGAAAAGACACCACCTGCATCAGAAATATTTCTGCTAAAGATCACTCATTCCAATACAAGAAGGGGACATTTTACATGTCTTGTTATTTTTACATTTATTTATGTTTTTATGTTTTTTGATAGTTCACCGATGGTGAATATAGAATATATTTTAAAATATGGACATAAACTAAATATTCGACAATTTAGCATTAACTGTTTTTCAGGTAAGCATTGCCATATTTAGGAACATTTGTTGTGTAATAACTAGAGTAAATTATCAATTTTGAATGTGACCGCAATTCTTTTCTTGAAAAACCTATTTTTAGACCGTGAAATGTAGTGAGGTAATCAATTTTTTATGTGAAAAAATACAGTCCTACTTGTATATCAGCATTGAAAAGACAAGATGGCACCAGCACTGAAGGCTTTGCTCGCTTTCTTCCAAGCAAGGCCCTCAAAAAGGAATAAGGCAAAAGGAAATAAACAGCTTGTATTTCCTTTTTCTAATTAGGGCTGAACAGGGAAATATTTGTTTCTTGATTATTACAAACATCCATTTCCTTTGGTGGTGGTGTCTTTTTGCTGGGAAAGGGAATAAGGAAACAACTTTTATGGTCGTCATAGAGTGTTGTTTTTAACTTTAAAGATACTGAACTTCATTATGAGCTGTAGTTGTATTCTGAAATACTACCTCCAGATTTACTCTCGAGCAGAATAGACCAGCAGTGCTTGCCTTCCACTGCCAGTGCTTGTTGAACCATCAAGGGATGAGTAGCTGTTTTGTTATCTTTTAAAGCCAGGGTTTGTCATCATGAGTTTGTTACATCAGCAATTTCTGTGCACTGCTTGAATTGCCGCTATGCCTATTTAATGTGTTTAAGTAACCTTGAGGAGTCTGATCTGAAACGATAGACAGAAGCCTTTATCTCATCCCAGATCACTGCAGTTCATAACAGTGTTCACAGATCCACACTGATTATGTGTTTGTTTCTATCTAAAAGCTTTGCAGTTCGATGCTTTGCAGTGTAATTTCCTTCCTAATATATTATGCAGGTGTTTGATGTGCAACACTCATATGATACACCTCTTTAATGATGTCTGTAGCTCTTCTCATAAAAGATACAGGTCCAATTTACCTATAGAAACTTGAACCAAACAAGATTTTAGTGGGTCCCTTTTTACATGAGCACCATGCTCCACAAAAGAGCATACTTGTTTCAGCTTTCTAGAAATGTGGAAATGAACCCAGTCTTACTGCTAACACTGTATTTGAAATTCAGAAAAAAGAAATAGCTGATGAAGAGGAAATGAGGTGAAACGTCCTTGAAGTAATATTTATTCAGCACAAACTCCTCCAGACATAACACTGTGGCGAGAATGTTTAGTTACTAATATTTTTAGTATTTTATGTGATTGCCTATACTTATATTCAAGATGCAGTGGCTGTTTTTGTTTTTGTGTTGTTTGTAAAACAATGCCTACTGCTTCCAAAGGACCTGTGTAAGTGAGATATTACATTCAGGATGTGAAAAAACTTTGCTTTATAAAGAACTAAAAGTATTCCTCATAAAACAAGCCCAAAGCTGGCGTGATGGTACCAGGAGTGTATATGTTACGATGTCAGAATCTGGTAAATCTTCATTTTTACGGTAACTGTCAACATTTTCCAAGTAAGGTGGTAAATGACTGGAATTATGAAGAAATATATAGTGCTTTTCAGACATTTACGAAAGCTTATTGGTAAAGGCAAATGGTTATTCTTGAGATTTACTGGTAAATGTCGAAGAAAAACATTATCATGTTTGTATCAGACATTTACCGTTTTACTTGGTAAATGTCTACATTTGCCAGTAAATCTTGAGATTTGCCAATATTCAGACTTTTACCATAACATACACATTTGATTGAGTGATTTCCTATGGTGGCTCATTAAGGACAGGGACAAAGAATAGGATACATTGTGTAGGTTCTTTCTGGCTTTAACAAAGTTAATCTTGTAACATTGTGTGAAACAGTTGAATTGAGTTTACATTCTGGTACCTATTTATACAGTTGTTTTTTTTCTTTTATCTCCTCCTCCTCTTCCTCATCCTCCTTCTTCTTACACTGCTCTCTCTCTTTCTCTCTCTCATGTTCTTATCCCTGTCACCACCAGTAAGTAAGCTCCTTCACCTGTTGTGAGTAGAATAAATACTGTGCGCAACTTCAGACCTCTTGCCATCCCACAATTTGTATGCTAATTTTTGCTTCTAATTCATTAGTAAATCGGGTGTGACACTTTGGGAAATACCATGCGCAGTCATCTCAGTTTCATTTTATTTTGCATCAGCTGTTGACCCTGGAGTTTAAAAACACAGAGGAAATGTATACCTTTCAGCAGGGATTATTATCTCTAATGTAAAAGAGCCTTTTTAATTGCTGGAGCTACTGTTTGTTTTGATTTGTTAAACCTTCCATCACACAAAGAAGAAGAATTTACACACAACTGCTTTCATGAGTGATGTAATTCATCTTTTGCCTCAGATTTTTATATAGCAGTTGGTTCGTGCCATGTGATCATACGGCACATTCACCCTTCTTCTTTTAAACAATGGAAAACGAGAATTTCTTTATTGTTTATTTGCAGATAACTGTAGTGACCTGAACTCAGAGCTGCAGAGGGTGCTGACGGGGCTGGAGAATGTGGTGTGTGGACGAAAGAAAAGCAGCTGCAGTCTTTCGGTGGCCGAGGTGGACCGGCACATCGAGCAGCTCACTACCGCCAGTGAGCATTGCGACCTTGCCATTAAGGTACTGATGGTGAACAAAATGACATTCTCTTCTCAAACAAATGAACACTTCAATAATCCACAAAGATACTCAATACTGCTGTGTCATTTCAGTCCATTTGATTACTTACTGACAAAGGTTAAAA
Source organism: Acipenser oxyrinchus oxyrinchus (assembly GCA_030684275.1). Classification (NCBI taxonomy): domain Eukaryota; kingdom Metazoa; phylum Chordata; class Actinopteri; order Acipenseriformes; family Acipenseridae; genus Acipenser; species Acipenser oxyrinchus. The sequence goes on from JAGXEW010000217.1 coordinate 218,860, forward strand.
ATGTTGATTAAACCCCAGCACACTGTGTTACTATTTCTTATCCACTATTAAAAGGGGTTCTCTTTATTTGTATTGTTGTTGTTTTTTGCATGTTATTTCACTTTCGTCATGTATATGTTTGTACAAAGCAGGACGATAATCCCTTTAGCTAGTATAACTATAGTATGTGTGGAATATGCTCTTTTAAAATAAACTTCAGTATTAAAGATAAAATAAGCCTTTCAGAACTGTGATGATGGTCTTAGTGAACTTGACTTGAAAGTGAAATTTGAGAGCCAAGCACAGGGACTCGTAATTCAGCATATCATTCCTTTGCAGTGGATATTCTGCACACTGCAAAACATTTTCATTGCAAAGGAGCTTTACTCTGCTTGATAGGTATTGATAGCAAGTGATAGGAATTTTATTTGTGGCTCTTGAATCAAAGTCTGTTTGGCACTGCTGTCTCACTGGTACATGGAAAAAGCTGATTATTGCCGCCTTAAAAGATGAATACCAGACAGTCCTTGAAAAGGTTGTTTATTATTTTTGAAGGAACTGATTAATGGGATGCGATTTAATGATATGACAGTAATATTTATTACAGACATTTGGACTGCAGGCTTTTAAGCATTTTAAAGCTGGCAGGGCTACTGACTGAATCACATGACAGTAAACAAGTCTTAAAAGCTCACCATGTAATTCTGTAGCCTTGAATTACAGAACTACCGTGAAATTCTGATAGCTACCTCATTTACAGAATAATGAGAACATGAATAACGTTTCCTGTTGCTGCTTTTAAATTATGCCACAAACCTTACTATTTTAATGAAAGCAAACACATATAAGAAGTAAGACACCTGGTTAGTTTTGCATATGGCTTGAAATGTAAGCGTGTGTCAGAATAATATCCCTGGCAATAGGGTTATGGTGAAAGTAACTGCATGTCATTCTCAGATTTTCCCTGATATCTTAAGAAATTAACAAGGGTCATGGTAACTGATGTTTGACGTAGTTCTGATTGGCTGTATATGCGTGAATTTGATGAAACTTTGCAGGAAGTTATTACACTTTCTCCCAGTGAAGGTCATTTTATGTACATTTACAGTACTGCATTAGCTATTGAAGACTACACCAGTTTTGTTGAAAGTGCATTGCTGTGGCTATTGGTACTGGTGGCTTTTTAGTGGCACTGGTAATGAGTTTTGTATTATTGAATAATAACCCTGTCTTTTAGTGTTTTTTTTTTCTGATAATTAGATGATAGGATAATAAAATGAGAATTGTAACCATATCTAATGACTGAATCTTACAAAGTCTGATCAAGGGTAGCCCTGGTCTCAAAGCTCGTCTTTTATGCTGTAAAAAGTGTAAAGTAAGATGGTTGGTCCAGTAAGACTATGTTAAATATTTGCTTAAAACAGAAAAGAGGGTATGCTGATCAGCAACATAGATTAATTCCTTGCTGAGAGTAAATGAACATTGAGTGCTGGTGTGCTTTAATTATGTTGGCAGAATGTGCTCCCCAGTCTTCATTAGATAGGATCTCAAATAGTAATCCACTATATCTTTGCTCCCCAAGTCAAATACCAAACACTTAGCTCTGAATAGAAATATTGTTGAAGGTTGACTTGGCTGAAGACAGATTCAAATCCTGCTTATGACAAAACCAGCATTGTGTCAGTCATATTAACCATTACCAAACCCTGTGCTAACTGATTCCTTACTGCTACATAGTGTTCTGTAACACTTATGGGGTAACACACTACACAGATAGAACTCATTTTAGTTAAAAACAGTATCATTTTTGTTTTGTTTTGTTTGTTTTTGGGGTTGGGGGTTACCTTGCCTGAGACCTGCTGCTACTGTATGTGTGAGATGTATGTTGGAATTGAGAATCAACTTACCGTGCAACCTTTGACAAGTGGCTTTACCGTATTTGTTTGAGTAAAAGTCAACCTCATATAAAGTCGACCCCCCTCATTGTGAGGGCGAGATTCGGGTATCATTTTTTTCCCTAAATATATGTATTAGATACCCTGACGACGTTTGAGTGGCAGATTTGCAAAAATAACAATTTTATAAGCACTTCTACCTAGAACTTCCGGACACGACATTTTGACGCGTATTACAACATGCTTTTTTGTTTTGTTTTTTGTATGTTGTTGTTGTTGTTAGTATGCCCCTCCATAGCGTTCATGCTGCCGCCAGTCATCGCAATCAGTAAACATAGGCTTTTACTATAAATTATAGATCGGTTCATATGTTTGCTCGTGTGTTAGTCGACCCCCCAACTTCAGGATTGTGTTTTAGGTTTAAATTTCTTGACTTATACTCAAGCAAATACGGTATGTCAGTCCTACACAGCTACATCAATTGGGTAATGGGTGATATGAAGTTAATGTTCCCTTTAGTGAAATGAGTGGTTAATTTTATGTTTAGTAGCAGCAGTACAGTACAGTATATCTGTCTTGTTGACGCAACACTCATAGTCGAAGGCCTGACAGGTCTCTCTGTGATATTCTTCCCTGCAGACAGTGGAGGAGATCGAGGGGGCACTGGGTCGAGATTTCTACCCCACCCTGGCAGAGGAGAGGTCGCTGGGAGAAGGAGCTGGCTGGCCTTCGGAAGAGAATGAGAGCCTGACCGCCATGCTGTGCAGCAAAGAAGAGGAGCTCAACAGGACCAAGGCCACCATGAACTAATCCGAGAGGAGAGGGACCGGCTCAGAAGAAGGGTGAGTTTCTTCAAAGTAACAAGCTTCTCCTTCCTATGCTCGCATTGCTATCAGCTGGTGGCATGTCTGGACCTACTGAAAGGTAAAACTGTAAGAAACTGAGTCAAGTAGACAAGGTTGTGGCAAGTGCCTACCGTATACTGATGAAGGGACTTGCTGAAATGTTTGTCTACTCTGATCCAGTTTGATCTTAATGTTTGTTGTCACATTTTAGTATTACAGTAAGCATCAACTGTTGGTTTTATTCATATTTTATAAAACCAGCAAGTTCTATATTGCTTGTGTTTATTTTTTGTATGAAGAGATGATTTGTCTCCTGAACTAAAAAGAAGGCTTTGTGTTTTCTTGGTATGCATTACAGTCAATCTGCCTGATCTTGTTAATTTTCCACTTGTGGCTGTGATAAATGACAATAAATTGCTGCCTAGCAAATAACCCATGTGACACTGGCAGCTATTTAGATCAACTATATACAGAAATAAGATTTTAAATCTGTCTAGTGAAGGCAGAGCTTTGTTTAAGCTGATTTATGACTGCTTTTAATTTTTTGCTTCAAAATACTGTTGTTTTGACTTTTGAAGGATCGGGTGAAATGTGCAAAATATTTATTATGGAAATATTTGTATCCTCCTATAGTTCAATATTGCAAGGAATGGATTCTAGAATATGTGGTTGTTAGAACTGATTTAATTTTATTGTCTTTTAAAGTGATTTAAGTTAGGGATGTCCACTTAAACAGAAAAACCTCATCTCGGATTTTTGTTTTTGGGTTTAATTTAGAATGAATTAATTTGTGAGAGCAAAATAAGTTGGGGATGACCAAATCAATTGGACGACCACTTTAAGACCTGTAATTGAATTGAATGTTCTCCAAGGACTTTCATGAGCTTGTTAGAGCTTAATCAAATCAAATTAGGCATGTAATATATTCAGTTATTGAGACTTATTGTTAACAAATCTTGTACTGCAGCTGTAGCCAAGAAACAGCATGCACACAGTTTTTTAGCTTTTCCTGCAGGTCACTGGCTAAGCCGAAAGTGTCATTTTCTATTGTGTTACAATTGAATTCAGAGCTAGCTGTCCAATGGAGGGATTTGTATTCTGTGGGCTTTACAGTTTTAAAATGTATTGGAAAAGGACAACACGTATTAGCTAGCTTTATAATAAAAGCCTGCCATTTGGGGTTTTGGAGGAGCCACAAGGGTAATATGGATCGATTTCTAGTGTGGAAAGTGTTGGGAGTGTGTGACGAACAGAAGAGTGATTGCAGTGGGGAGTGGGGGGTTACTGTCAGATCCAAGATGACTTGTCATTGAAAAGGCTGAATGAAAGGAGCTATGCATTGCAGATCATTAGCCCACTTTCACGCAGGATTGTTTGCTCCTTCCTTGTTATCATCTGTCTTTATTGGTGAAGTGGTAGTTACAGGATGTTGTAGGGTTTTGTGAGTGAAAAACTATTTTGGTTATTTGGTTTTTCATTGTTTTTCTGATGCACTGTGTTGTGAAATATTCAAGACCTAATTTGTTGGAATTGCTAGAGAACAGCGTATACAGCAGGATACATTGTCAGTGAGTGATAAAGACCTGCACATGGCTCAGTTTTCTTTAAAGAATGGCATTGCACAATATTGGAAGCATCATTATCACCCTCAGATAGACAAACTACTTTTCTTATTTCCTTTAAAATATATAAAAGCAAGCAAATCTTGTGTGTGTTTATTTGCAGAGAAAGTGATGCAGGAATTTAGCCTTGGTCTCTGGAGAATTGAGAGTCACACAGTTAACCTTCCACTAGTCTTGTGACCTTCCCAGAATGCTTCTTTCCTTTAGGTATTCTACTGTATGTACGACTGATGATCCAGTTTTATTCCCTAACCCGTAATAGCTTCTCAATCTACACTACCTCAGAGTGACACATTTGACTTTGATACATTCAGATTAGTCTTGTCTGTAATACATTTGAGGAAACAGTACCACTGACTATATGTCAGGTATTTTATTAAGGCACTGAGCAGATGTCATGACAAAAAATGTATATATTTTGGTTCTTAGCTTGTGTTTCATAGTTCCTTCAGACAGCTCTTTTCTAAACAACCCAATGATGTTCTCTTGTATAAGAGGGTTTCAGTGCGGTGAAACAGCATTTCTTTCTCTCCTGTTAAAAGCTATTACAGCACCAAAACACAAGTTAAAGTAGTACGTGTTCGGCCTTGTAGATTCCAGGAAAAGAAGTGGCCAGGATGTTGCTGCCAGCCCTGCCCTCAGAAAATAATACTCCATTTACCAGAGTCCACAGAGAGTGAATGGAAAACTACTGTAACAGCAGCACAATCAGCTTGTCTTCTTAAGTCTGAACTTCCAGTCTGACAGCTAGTTTCTTGGCTAGTACACATTGTTTTTCCTCGTCCTTCACCATGTTTCCAATCCATTTACACTGCAATCTAATAAGGAGCCTGCGTCAAATAGAAAAACTTGCTTAATGATACATGAAAAATCAAAACACAAACAGACACACACCTCTGTAGTCCTGCTTTTAACATAGGGAATGTTCAATTTTATTTGACTATTAAATAGCTGCATGTGTTTATATTGTGACACTCGAACAGGGTTAAGTAGAGTAGTGGTGTATCTGGCTAAATATGTTCTGGCTTCACCAGCAAGGCTGTGTACATTTTTATGTGAATGATCCCACTAGAGATTATCCCATTTAACGTCATGTTTTTATCACTGTATAAATAGTGCTGTAAGAAGAACTAAAGAACATGCACTTGTTCAGAAGTCAGTGATACCTATTATTTTCCATTTTGTCTTCCTGAAAAAGAATGAACAACAGATGAAATAATGTTCTTCTAAATAGCTGATCAGTATTGTAATACAATGCGGACTAGGAACCTGGGTATATAATAAACACTGCACCTTGTTAATAGTGCTTTCACTTGCAGGTACGAGAACTGCAGACTCGGTTGCAGAGCGTCCAGGCGTCAGGCCCTTCCAGTCCAGGAAGACTGACCCCAGTCAGCCGCCCAGTCAACCCCAGCACTGGAGAGCTGAGCACGAGCAGCAGCAGCAACGACATCCCCATTGCCAAGGTGAGTGGCAGACAGAGCTGGCAGGCCATCTCAGAGATGCTTATCACCTCGCTGTCCCAGAACAAATACAGATAAATAAATAAACAAGTGCTTATATTATGTGCAGCTGCTGCACAAGGACCACAGCTATCTGGGGAAAAAAACACCTGAAGCCCTAAGGGAGCTTCCAGTCTCCCCTTGCAGTAGCCCCTTGTCTCATGCTGTATGGAGGACTTGATAGCAATATAGTGGAGCTGTTTAAGTACTGTGCAGATGCCATTCTGCCCTAATTGAGAGGGTGTATAAATTTGCAGTGGTGCATCTGCTTGTGCCATCTCTGCACTCCACTCAATCCTGACAAATGCACAGACTTCCACAAATTCAAGGCAGTTTTCACCCCTGCATGTCCCCAGCAATATGGATATTGTGGAGGCAGAATGTAGGTCATCATGATCACTGGTTTGTGAATGGTTCGTCTGAATAAATTGTAAGTAATGGCAAACTTTTTATTGTATTTTTTTTTTGTAGGTGGCTGAAAGAGTAAAGCTCTCCAAAACAAGGTCAGACTCCTCTTCTTCAGACAGGCCTGTGCTGGGATCAGAAATCAGCAGCATAGGGGTAAGAAAAATGAAATGCCCTCCTTTGAGGTACTTTAAGTTTACCAGCAAACTGCAGAAAGGGTGTACTTGTTCAAGGTTGGATTTCGACTTATCAAAGCCACATCAAAGGTAGAAGCCACAAGTTATATTTTTTAACAACCCAAGAAGTAACTGTGGCCTCCTCTTTTTGAAGCTAACTATACCTTCTTATTGCACTTTGCTGAAAGGTCTTTGGTAAAGGGTTCTAATAAAGCAAATGTGTACCACATGATTATAATTAGTGGTTTGGTACCAGGGTTTTGTCAGTCAGAATGCCACATGTTCCCTTTTTCCACTGTATTGTGTTTAAAAGTAGAAAACATATAAACATTAAGAAGAATTAAAGTACTTTCATGGAAAGTGAAGATGTGAAAAACATCTTTTCAAACCATTTTTAAACCAAAAGTCTGTTTAACTGGTTCCAAACCATTTATAGACTTTCTACTCCTTGGTAATGTGTGAAAGTATCTGTGAACACATTTTCTATTGGTGGACAGGTGGTTTCTAGGCTTCAGGAATTGCATTATTGTATCTAAAAGAAAGTGTCAAAGTTTCATTTTAAGGGAAGGCCAAAATATGTTCACCAGTTTTGTATTTGAAATAAATAAGAGTTTCACTTTGGCCTGATTAACTTGCAATTGCTTAATGTATGACAATACTCACACATGTGAAACAGCTTGTGCATGACAATATGACACTTAACCTCTATCCATGAAACAATAATTATCTACTGAATATAATAGAAAATAATTTTGATTGCATTCTGTGTACTAGGCTGATTATGTGGTGTGTTTATTCGGGCAGGTCTCCAGTAGTGTAGCGGAGCACTTGGCACATTCATTACAAGACTGTTCCAACATCCAGGAAATCTTCCAAACTCTTTATTCACATGGTTCTGCCATCTCGGAAAATAAAATTCGGGAATTTGAAGTGGAAACAGAAAGGCTTAACAGGTAGGCTTATTATTGAACTATATAACCATGAGGGCCTTTTAGGACTTTAATTAATTGATGAAGTTTAGACCACTATAGTTAAGGATTCGATTTTGTCATGGTAAAAATGTGTACAAATCATGTCACCGTCATGACTTAAAATAGACAATTTCACAGAATAAATATTAATAGTAATGTATTGTAATATTTAACCTGTATTTAGTTTTCTTTTAACACAAGCTCCTAGTCAAAAGTAAACCGTTTATTTGTTTTGCTTTTTTAACAGTACCTTGTCAAACAACTGTATCAGGAATATGCTTACCTTTTAATTTTAACATGGATTCCCTGTCCAATGTAAAAAATAATAATAATCTGAACACTGAAATAAAGTTTTGTAAAGTGAGAATTTTACAACAATATCGTTTTCGTTAATGTCTATTTAAACACAGCTGTGGCTTTGATATAACAAGATGTACATTAAAAGTTAACTTTTGATGTACTGTCTGTCATCCCTGAGGTTATTAACAAATTCTGCACATCTACAATGTTCCACTGACAGATACTGTTAAGCAATGCAGAGCCACTACTGCAAGAGCTGCAAATCAGGGTTTCATGCTTCTCCAAAACTGTAAACCATACTCTTTTGAAGTTTTGCATTACTGCTCTGGGATATTGCTCTGCTAGTTGCTTAGGCCTTAATTTCACCACTTTTTTTTGTGGTCCTATGTAAAATTCACTTTTATTTGACATTTGCCAACTGCTTTGCGCTTCTACCAATGTCACGCTGACTGGAAATAAATGGCAAAATTCAAGAGTTCTGTGAAAGTGGTGACTATCGTGATGCAATCATATCCTTAACTATAGTTAGCTGAAGAAAACTGCTCTGCAAGATAATTAGAAACAACATTCTTAAGACTTCCTGAGCAACATGCTGTGTAGACAAAATATTTGCATAGAACTGATTGAAGTGTACAGGCCACAAATCAGTTGTTGATTTTTGCACCAGTAATTACTAATGTAAAGACATTTGTAGAACTTTAGGAGCATATGTGAAAGTTTTAGTTCAGTTTGCAGATGACAAGTGTCCATAACTGTGTCTTCTATCAAGGCCAGGTACTGAATAGACATTTTTTGAAGTGCCCTCTGTTGACACTTGCTGGAGTAATAGTCTAATATACCTTAACAAGGGATTGACACATTGACATTGTAGTCTGCTTGTCTGCATCTGTATTGAAAAATTAATTTAAAAAGAATTTCATTCTAAGATACAGTTCTTGCTTTTCAGCCGAATTGAGCACTTAAAATCCCAGAATGACCTTTTAACAATCACCCTGGAGGAGTGCAAGAGCAATGCAGAGAGGATGAGCATGCTGGTTGGGAAATACGAGTCCAACGCTACAGCTCTGAGACTCGCCCTGCAGTACAGGTAGGGTGACTGAACTCCTCACTGCAGCACCTTCAAGGAATAGACAGTAATTCCTTCTTTTCTCTGTAATTATATGGTATTTCAATCAATATTGAAAGGTCTTTACTGTTTGTCAATAGCATAGAACACAAGATTGAAAACAAGGAACTGATTAAGACAAGTAGAAAATATTAATAATAATAAACATCATGTCTGGTAGGTTATACAACCTCTTCCCTTCCAAATGAGCTGAATGAGTGGACTAGCTCTATATATATATATATATATATATATATATATATATATATATATATATATATATATATATATATATATAGTAGGATGAACTAAAACAGCATTTAAACTATTGCCATAGTCCTCACACCTGCAAAGTAGTATGGACAGTATGGACATCCACATCAGTGTGGCCCTTTCTGACCTATGGTGGCCTCATTTCTAAGTGTACAACAGTTGACAGAAGGGGCTCATCACATTCTCTTAAGTTTAACCATATGATGGGTAACTTGCCAGCACAACAGACATTTCCCACAATAACCAAGTAACCACATGCCTCCTTCCAGCTGGAGGAGAGCAATGAGTGAGACCACAGGCTAGACCTATCGCTCTTTTTTAATGCTGCTTCATATCTTCTAACTGAAGCTCACACTGTTTAAAGATGCAGTACACCACTGGGTATGTTTAGATAAGTGCACACAAAGTAAATGTTCAGACTTCTGGGTCTCTGGTATGCCTTTTGTATTGTACAGCATCCTCTACAGGGGTTCTGTGCATAATTCATTTAAATAATTTTCCAGTTTTTTAACGCATTTAGATTTATTGTCAATGTTATCACATTGCCAAATTGTGAGCAGCCATTTTAATCGCTGACACCCTACTGTAAGAGACAGGACAAATGCAGCTGTGAAATAATGTGCAGCAGCTGCTTGATGGCATTGCTTCATTGCCGGTTACATGCATTGGCTTCATTTTTATGTGTTATTTCCCTACATCGAGTGTGGTGGGGTCCAACATTACTGAGTGATTTTGTTTTTTTACAGTAAAGAAATTTGAGACATTTGATCTCCTGAATGCTAAGTAATAAGTGTAGTTGTTTTTGTTTTACTATAGTAAGATACGACATGCTGTGTGTATTTACTGTAATCTTTGCTTTTTTGTTTGCAGTGAACAGTGTATCGAAGCATACGAGTTACTACTTGCCCTGGCTGAGAGTGAACAGAGTCTTGTTCTTGGCCAGTTCAGAGCTGCAGGCGTTGGATCAGTAGGTAAGTAATGAATGATTTCCAGTAAATGTGCTCCTACTGGAGTGGAACATACTTTCATCAAGGGGTTTTTCAACAGGACGGGTTTGTATTTTAATGGCATGACCTTGGATTGAACCTAGCCTAGGATAGATTGATCTAAAGAGTTCTATAAAGCCACCAGAGCCTTTGAAGAAGCCCAGGCGGTCTAGAGTGTGTACTAAAAGCTATTCCCTTGTTATTCGTTTTCAAGCAAGTAAAGTGTGCTCAAGCAGTGTATCACCTTCACACCAAGCTAGAAACAGCTATGTTAAACATAGAGGTGGGTGCAGCGGTCCAGATAAGCTGTGTACCTGACGTTTTTACGCATTCAAAATCTGAAATATGCACTAAATTGAAATTTAATGCATAAAAATACACATAGCAATTTTGCTGCACAGCTTATCTGTCTCCTCTCCTGCCTTCCCTAAAACTTCCACTAACAACTACATCTCCCAGAATACAATGTCTTCAGTTACTAGGAAACTGTACACAAGAAAAACCAACCCAGCAAACTTGATCCAATCTCTGGCTAGCCCTGCTGTCTTTGCAGCCAATCACAGTAAGAATAAAAATAATTCAAAGCTACACAGGTTGAAGCGTAAATACCCCAGCCCAGCTACAAATACAACTGGAACCATCGTCAGAGGCAACCTCTAAAAAAAGGTGCCTATAATATTAAACTAACTGTTTTATAACTTATTAATGCATTTCCTTATTTTATTTGTATGTATGGCTTTATATTTGTATAGTTTTAACATGTTTAGTAAGTTTAGGAATTTAATGTTAAAATATAAGTAGCGTAATTAATTTGCAGTCAGTGTGATGCCTCGAAACAAATGTGCTGAGCCGATAAAGAACCTTGTAGAACACACGTCTGGTTATACAGTTGTTCAAAGTAACATTGCAGTTAAAATGGAAGGCTCTTTTTAATGCCTACCCCATTACCATTAAAGATTGTACAGAGATTACTCATGACTGCAAGGTTATGTTGCATTTTACCCCTGAAAATACATTTTACTCTCTCGGTGTTAAAATGAAAGGGTAGAGTTACTACCAGACCCAAAACCTTATCTGGAGCGCTGGGTGGGTGTACTTCCTATTCAGCCTTAGGATTAGGATTGTTATTATTTTTTGCTTAATTAAAGTGGGTAATAAGATGTGATCTGAACTTGAAAAAAACAAGAACACATTCATGTATAAAACATGTTTAATTTTCTGTGTGGCCATCGCATTCTAGCAACTGAATTTAATACGTGATTGACACCTGCTGTTGCTACAATATGATTATAATGCATGGCCATGCAGAATATTAAACCAAGCAACAAGAAATGCAATGTGAATAATAATGATTTAGATCTGTGTATAATTCAATTTCCACCTTTAACGCAATCACTCATTTCTGTTTTTTTAAGATTTAATAGGTCTTGATTTTGACATATCCACAGTTTTGGCACCTTAGTTATTATGGTATGTGCCTATTAACTATTAGGCACTATCATCTATTTAAAAAAATTCAGGCAGAATCAATTTAAAGGTTTTATAAGCATTGATCACAGACATGTTTGGCCAAACACTTGTGTGTTCAAGTTCAAATCATCCCCCTGAAGCTCATACAAGCAAAATTAAGTGAGGCAATCTAATGCCAATCTTACCCTCCATTGTCTCTGCTGTTCTGTGTTTGATCTTGACAGCATCCTATTATTTCTTCAGCACTGTCAGTCTGCTCTATGACAAACACTAAAGCACAGTACCAGATATATGATAAAAATGAATTAAAATTCTGGTCTCAAGTATCCTGTCTTGCTTCTTTGTGTTCACGTTTCTCTTTGAAAAAATGTCAATGCTTTTAATTTGTGCTAAGCTTGTAACAAAGACAGTTGTAGTTAGGATCTTACCTTTGGTTTCAGTGTGATTTTAATCAGCTGATTTTTTTTGTTTTTGAATAGTTTCTTTTGACATTTACACAATACAATACCACAATAAATGCATAGTTGCAATTCATGTATGGTACTTTATATTGTATTTAACAGTTTAACAAACCTACACATTCTAGGGTCCATTTTAATGATCTAAAGTGGCAGATCTTAATACCACTGCCCTAAAATGTAGAAACTTTTTTTTTCCCCACATACCTAATTCCAATGTATTTTTATTGTATGTATTAAAGTTGACAACTGTGTCAATCAATCACCCCTGTAGAAACTCCAGCAGGATTTATACTGAGTTACAGTGGTGGCATTTAGATCCTCCACCGGTAAATTCAATAATAGACCACTCTGTCTCCAATAGTAGGATATAAAAAAAAAAAATTCTATACTTTTAAGTGTCTTTACAAAATCTACATTCCGTCTATGGTTTTGGAACCCTAAAGCACCTCTGCTTTCTGAAACAAAACTAAAACAACTGTTGGTTGGTATACTGTTGCCACAAAATGTTAATGTATTGAGAACAATCTGCAACATGCCTAAGTTTGTTCTTTCCTTGGGTAGATTGTGCAACCCTGAAAAAGATGGTAATGAAACATTTACTAAATCCACCTGTTTTTGTTTTTCTCCATTTAATTTATTAATTCTATGTGACTGTTTTGTGTTAAGCAGGTGACCAGACAGGTGATGAAAACATTACCCAGATGCTAAAGCGGGCCCACGACTGCAGGAAGACAGCTGAGAACGCCGCCAAAGCCCTCCTGATAAAACTGGATGGCAGCTGCGGTGGAGCATGTGCAGTGACGGGATGCAGCGTGCAGCCCTGGGAGAGCCTGTCTTCAAACAGCCACACAAGGTCAGCTGCTCCGTCCTGAGACCAGTGGTGTTCAGATAGTCATCTGTGGGTGTGTTTCAGTGTTCATCACTTGTAGAGGAAGCATATCTGTTACTGGGATATTCACATTTACAATAAAAAGGGGAATTGGATATCTGCTTAATTTATTTACAAAATATAGATGCTTTCAATTTCTGAAAAGATTTGTAATGGTAGTATTTAGATTTTGATCTTTTAGAAAAGCCAGCACAAGCAATTGGCAGAAAAGCCAGCCTCATGACATGACAGTTTTGAAATCTGAACGGTCCTGGTTTAAAATGTTTTGCCTGCCATGTCTAACACAATATGGCCGTGCTATTAGAGTTTCAGACTTTTGTAAGAAGGCCATTGAAAGCATAGCAGGATTTCTATCCAGATTGCAGCAGCCCCTTGTATTAAGACTTGCTGTCTAGAATACTGTGTGCATGTAATCTTTGGATTTACATAAATGTTACTTTTCTATGAAAAAATGAATGGTATCTCATTGCATGTTGTTGCACAGTATGGTCTTTTTGGCACTGGTACATTTAAATAAACCGATTGCTGTCATCGCCTCTCCTGCCAGGGCAGCTTGGTGACTTGCCAGCCATAGTGGGTGTGATGAAATATCAGAATTAGTTTGAACTTTAGAAAAGGGCATGCAAGTAGAAAATGGGACTGGAAATGTAAAAGTTTCAGCCTGCCAAGTGTTAATATTCAGGGATGGTGAGTAATCCTGCAGTGAGGAAGCTTAGGCATTGAGACACAAAGTATACAATCGAATAATAACCCAAGAAGTATATATTTCAATTATCACAATACCAGAATCATTTCTAGTCTGGATTAATGCAAAATGACTTATACAGTAGATAGAGTAGTGTAACTGTATTTAATTTACCTTACAGTTCACAAATAGCCTTGCAGTTTAAAGATTGCAGTTTCTGTTTCATACTGTCCTTTAATGCCTGGCAGACAGGTTAGTCACAGTGGGCTCTTTAACCATTATTTTAAGATTGTGGTTTATTTATTTGTTTAATTATTTTTGCTTTGAATAATAAAATACAGTTTGATATTCATGAAACTAATCTCGACTTGTTGGTCAACCCAATAACAATTTCGAACAGTTCTATGCATTTCACATTTAGTTTATTCCATCAAAAAATAGAAACAAATAATGTTTCATCTAGTTTTGTCTGCTTTATGAAAATGATGGTTTATAATTAGAATTGTATCCCATACTCATCAGAACTGTAGTAGCAGTTGGTTAGTTTTGGAACATTTGTTTATTCTTATGACACTTCATTATTCCTGGAAGCTGAACCGTATAAAAGCAAAGCCCAGAAATCCTCCAGCAATGTTCTCTTATTTGCTATTCTAATTAGGATAAAGATTATGGAAATTGTTTGTTGTTCCGCCAGTTCAGTTTTTCCTGTGAGGCTAAATGTGTCTAATTTTTCCCAGAACATTTTGCATTAATAAAATTACACAGTGAGGCAAATAGGTGTATTTCTAGCATGTTCTATACATGCCATGTTGCTATGGTATGTATAAATGAAGAGAGGACACTATTGCTTTGGTCATGTGCAAATAAATGGCAATTATCAAACTGATCTTTCAGCTTCATCAACCTTACATCATCAGTAGCAATATATTTTGATTGCAAGAAATATATTTCATTGCCCCATCACCAAAATTAGAAGTATTTTGCTTTTCACTTTTTCCTCTTAATTGCTGGTGTTTTGAGATTTCTTAACCCCCCTCCCCCCACACACTTTTATTGTTTTTGCTATAGTAGCTGCTATGGCAGCTTTGCTGACCGTCTACTTCAATGTCTTTCTTTTGTTTTAATTGATAGAAAAGTGTAATTGTTTTAAAATAAAGTAAATACAAAGCAGCATATGCAAGAAGCTCATTCGATTTAGAAAGTTTTCTGATTATCTGTTAACTGGCAACGTCCCCTCTTAAAAGAGGGTATGACATTTTGGAGAGTGTCACCTCCCTTCCTCTCCCCCCGTCCGTCCCCTCACTGAGAAAGACAACCTCCGCTATGACTAAATACGCCTTGAAGTGCACGGTATTCATATCAGAGTTGTGAGTACTTTTTCAGGTAGAAAGCTCATGTAAATTGAGTGTGAATAATTTACTCATAGAGCATGATTTTTGTTTATGTAAATAAATACCAGCAAATAAATGTATTTTACATAAATGGGTAATTTAAAAAAAATAGAACACAGAATAACTGCATACACAGCAATACTTCATTATTTCACATATTTCTAAAGAAGATATTGTATTAATAGGTGAAATTAATAAAACCTTTGTGCCTATGATCCATTGCTTCGCTTCCGCTCTTGCATCTGTTGAAAGTGAGAGTTGATTTAGTGACCTTGCATGCTTTACATGAAGCCCTCTAGTCCCCAGCTGATAACTGAGAACACCCAGTGATCCAGACAGCCTCATAATGGATGACTTAGCCCTCCATGGACTGTAAATGAAAGGGTCCTTGTATGGGGCCCCTGCCCCTGTGCGTATTATGTAGCACGAGAGTTGTTAAAATGTATATTTGTGTTTAGGCACTGGGATTTCACAATCACTCCACGTGCAGATTAAAGTGGGCATTAGTATAGAAGGAAGGGGAGCACAATTAGTTCACGTGCAGATGTACCGAGATTCCAATTGAATGATTGATTAGCAATCGAGTCTCGGTACAGCTGCGTAAAAGATGCAGTGTTTCACTCTCAGGGTTTGGGTGTTCAAGAAAGTGGAGAACGGGAGAGTGAGGAGGAGAACTATAACAATTGCTACGCCTGCTGGAAGACAAGCACGATACTAGCTGTTTGGGCTCGTCGACTGTTTGTTTGTATGTCTATTTGTTTTGGCCACTGCACCATTTTGTTTATAAAAGTGTGTTTTGTTAAAACCTTTTATTTTGATTCATTCATTTATAATAAATGTGCAATTCACTGACCTCGCAGTCCAGTGTGTTGTGGATTTACTTCCTGACCTGACTTCACCACTGAGTGATCCGTGACAGACCCTTAAATGCAATGGCTGGCTAAGATCATGCCTTTGAAATGTAGACATTGATAATACTGAAATGAGGCTATTTTAGTATTGTATTATCATAGTTTTGCCTGAAACAAAAGACACCTCTAATTGTACCAGGAGAAATTAGTGGTGCTCTTTCTTTCTGCCACTATAAACATATATCTATGATTTAGACACTGATAGAATCTGGCCAGTTTAATGAAGTTGAATGAAATATTGGAATTAACCACTTCAACTAAATAGAACCTTTCAGGCATTTACTGTACATCAGATATTTACTGCTTTAACAGGGATTAGGCTTCTTTGTTTATTGTTAGTTTGATAAATGAATCAGCATTTCACATCTTTCAGATTAACCCTTAGCGGTCCATTTATTCAGCTGCCTCGGCGATCAGGTCCAATTTATTTTAACACGGCAGTTTATTTTAGACGCTGTTTAAAAGTATTTTTCACAGTAAAGCAGGTTTAAAACGCACTGCATATCAACAGGGCACTCAGTACTGCATCTCCAGCCCCGCCCCACCCCTCGTTCGCTGTATTTTTACATATCTCTACATAGTACTGCATACCGATAAATCATCTCCTGATCACTGCTTTATCACCAAACTCCTCAATAATGCGATCCAAGTAATTATTTTATTACTATAACATCTTAAAAAGCTCTGCAAATGTCTGTGATATTCTTTGAGCGCTGGATGCAGAAGCAGCTATCTTGTTTGTTATGTCCATGTTATCTATGTGGTGTAGGGACTATCTGTATTCATGAGATACCTCCCTCTTTTTTTTTTTCTTTCGGCTTCTCTCGGCTCCTATCGGTCTCACTCGGCCATTGAATGGTTTTCTCGGCTTTTTCCGAGAAAAAATGACTAGAGACCTGTTTTTTGCGTCTTTTTGATGATGTCGGACAGGGTCCGACATTGGACCGGAAAGGGAAAATTGCAATGTCGGACCAGGTCAGACATAGGACCGCAAACGGTTAAACCTGTTGAACTTTCTAGTGGGGGTCCCAGTGTGTACTGGTGTGTCAGCAAGAGAAGAGGGAGCACAAATGACCCTCCCTTACTCGTGCGCCTTGACTATACGATTACATGTCCTCTTTTAATCCTCTTCACATGCTTGAAGTCCAATCTAACACTCTTCTAAATGTTTTACCCTCCAGCACTACAAGCTCCACAGCAAGTAGCTGTGACACAGATTTCACAAAGGATGACGAGCAGAGGCTAAAGGACTACATCCAGCAGCTGAAGAATGACCGAGCGGCAGTGAAGCTGACCATGCTGGAGCTGGAGAGCATTCAGATCGACCCCCTGAGCTACGACGTCAAGCCTCGGGCGACAGCCAGAGACTCGACCTGGAAAACGCTGTCCTCATGCAAGAGCTCATGGCAATGAAGGTACACTGCTAAGTCAAGGATAGCGTTGCCAAGATCAGCAGAAGGACTGGCTACAGTGAAGGGGAGGGTGGTGTCATCAGACCCTTTAAATATGGTGCATCAGCTTCTTATGAAGTTGAAACATGTTTAATGTCCCCTCCACTCATTATATGTATACATTTAAAATAACGATTAACATTGAACTTCATTTCACTGGTTGACTTTTTATTAATTTAAAATTAAATTATTTGTGTACAAGAGTACACCAGGATCAAACATTTCACAGACTTGGCAATATGCTATAGACACTGGAGTAAGCGTGAACAAGATCAGCTTTTAAAACCCTGGAACTTCTGAACCAACTTTATTAAACAGGATAATCAATGGCCAGTTTTTACTGGTTAGATATGGTCTGGGAATCTTATCAGAGTCTAACACATAATAGTACAGGCAGGAGGTCAATATTTGTTTACAATTAGCATTGTTTTCGGTTGCACCAAGTAAAAAGGCAAGTAGCTGAAACCTGAACTATGTACTGTGAACAGTACATGAGCGTTAACAACCACTGTATTAAATACGTTTCTGATAACATGTGAATTCACAGTTTGATCCCCCTCCTTGTTTGCTGTTTCCAGGAGGAGATGGCTGAGCTGAAGGCCCAGCTCTACTTGCTGGAGAAGGAGAAGAAGGCTCTGGAGCTGAAGCTGAGCACGAGAGAGGCGCAGGAGCAAGCCTACCTGGTGCACATCGAGCACCTCAAGTCCGAGGTGGAGGAGCACAAGGAGCAGCGAATGAGGTCCGTCAGCTCCACCAGCAGCAGTGGGGGTGGCAAAGACAAGCAGGGCAAGGTATGCGCGAGAGTGGGTAAAGATGATAATAATATACATTGTACTCGACTGGATTGAGATCCAGCTAAAGTAGCTTTGATATCCCTGTTGCACTCAAACCTGTCGCGGCCCCTTTTAGACAGATGACTGTATTGTCTTGCTGGTATTGTCATTGCAGTACAGGCAGAACACCATCTGATATCGTATCCAGGTACAATTACCATGCAGCCTTGACATGACCAGCTGTCAGATCAAGGTCCAGATGAGGTCTCATTTATGACCTTAGCCATGAGAAAACTGTACTTTCCAAATGTGTAATCGGATACATATCGAATATAACACTGAGTGTACATAAAAGGACGTTTGCATACAGCGTGGAAGGAGTTCTGATTCCCCTGGATGTTCCTGTGAAGATGTTTCTAGCTCTGCTTATTTTTATCCTTTTGATTGGTTTCTGTAAATCGACCCGTTCTGCACATTCGGTTTTCTAGGTAGTGAGACTCGGGTCTGTAAGGCTGCGGTAATGCAATATTGTCTCAGGTTTCATCTGTGTGAAACGCAATGGCCCCCCATCCCCTTTATAGTCAGTCAATCGGTTTTGTCTGACTTGGTCATAAATCACTGGACTGTGAGCAAAATAAATAAATAAATACATTTTAACAGTATAAAAGATAGATTTATCAAATGTAAAAAAAAGAAAAATGAATTTTAATTGTACACAAGCTCATGGAGCTCATGGAGTTTCCAGCTCCAGGAAGTTTGCAATAAGAGTACCAGCACTCTTGCAAACAGAAAATGAACAGATTATAGCATTCATAGTTGGCAAGTGTCACATATCAAATCTAAACAGTCAGAACAGTATTACTCCTGCTGGAAATACATGTACCATTTCATTGCTTTTTAGGTCCAGTTTTAACAACCAAGTAACCTCTGACCATGAAGTTCACTGTCTCTTGATGCTGGAGAGGTCAACAGCAAAGAAAATCATAGAGCAGTGTGTTTTAACTTCAGTTCCAGGGATGATGGATAAACAATCAATTTTTGTTGTCATTTTGTTCATTTTATCTGATAGAAAAGTGCTGCAGTTGAGAATCATTTTATTTGACCTTTGCGCATGAATAATTGTTTAAAATAGAGAATACTTTTTAAATTGTTTTCTATTACCATTTTGAGGTATATTATCTGCAGCTCGTTATTGCTTCCTTGTGGTAGAGAGGTTGATACAGCTGCATTTCACTTAGTTGATCTTATTAATCATTGGCTCAGTGAAAAGATGTGTGCGCTGCAGAAAGGACTCCCTCGATAGCTGTGTCTTGGCAAAGGTTGATCCTGAAATTTAGTTTCTTATCCGCTGTTCAAATATGCAACCCTTGGGTCTGTTGGAAAATGTTACAGGGCATTAAGCCAGTAGGTAATCCAGAGTTTATTCTGTACAGAACCACATTATGTTATCCCCCTACTGTCTATCAGTATAGTACCATCGGGATGCAGGTTTTAATGGGTTTCAATGTCGTGTAGCGAGACAGAATGATTTGTTATTTTGTAAGGTCTGGATTGTTAGTTATTCTTCACACATAATGTAAATCATAAAACTAGATTGTAGTCTGTGTACCATCATTCCTCATTAAACTGCTGCCGAAAATGGATTGTGACAGTACTATACTATAATGGATTGTGACATTACCATACTACAGTGTTTACTGTTTCAGGAGCTTGAAATACCCACAAGGAATAATTTCATAAACAGCAACATACTCCAGGGTTCTTCGTGCTGTATTATGTAATCTGGAGAATGTTTCCACTGGGCTGTGAATTAACTCCAGTTACACTGGCTTCATATGTGAGACATATCAGGCTGTGCTAGCATTACTGGAATTTAAAATCCATACTAATGTATTACTAGACACTATTGTAAGGTGAATGTCTTTTGCAAATCAATGGGATGTCCCTTTTACAATGTAGGAAGTGTAATATGCATGGCAAGGTTCTGCCATGCAGAGCTACACAGTTCCAAAATTCAGAAGTGTCAACAGCATTAGAACATTTATTTTATTTGCAATATAAGTATTACATATGTTTCAACAGCTGTTTCATGGGCAAAGTGTCCCTTATCCCTGCAGCAGAGTTAAAGTTAATGCTTAGTTTACCTTTGCCGTAGTTAAGCATATGTGTTGTGTGTGGAATACTCTAGCAGTTAAGCTCCCAGTGGAGAGATGAGTTTGTGTCATCACTGTTGTTTTTTACTTCACAGGATTCCGGAGATGGGGGGACACCTGCTGTAGCTCTTTCCCATCTAAGAACCCTTAATGACAGTGATCTGGCGGCAGAGCTTACAAATGCACTCAGGCGGTAAGCAGCACATTAAACAACTTTGAACTTCAGAGTACATTTTCAATGTTGGCTTGCCTGTTGCCTTTGTAACTGATAGAGGGGGACACACTTGTCCCCTAATTGTGTACTACTGGGTTGTCTCCAGGGAAAGTGGAGTAAACAAATAGAAAATGTAAAACTGAATTTGCTGAATTTACTTTACTTCCTAGGTTTCAAAGTGGTCATTAGGGGAAGCAGCTGGTTGGTTACTAACAAGTAAGAAGGTGTTGTAATAGACTCATCGATGTCAGCAGCCAGGCATTGCAGGAACACAATCATAAAGACAAATAATGCTTGGGGATATAGCCAAAAGTGTAGAGTACAAATCCAAGGATGTTATGAAGAGGTTGTATAATGAACTGGTGAGACTGAACTTAAAGTACTGCCCCTGGAGAGATTCCAACGAAGAGCAACCAGACTAATCTCAGGGTTTAAAGGAATGAGCTGCGAAGAAGAAAAAACCTAATTTAGCCAACAAAGAAGAATTAGGGGGACATGACTGAAGGCTTTAAAATCTTAAAAGGAGCTAACATAGTTAACTCTAACCAATACTTTAAATGCAGTACAGAAACCAGGACCAGAAGACACAACTGGAAATGAATTGGAGAGATATAGGACAGAGGGAAGGTGCTACGTCTTCACAGAGAGAGTAGTGAGGGTATTGAATGGGCTGTCTAGTCATGTTGTTGAGTCAGAATTATTTGGATCCTTTAAGACCAAGTTTTTAAATCAATCAGCTACTAGGAACTGGACCAGCTTAGATGGTCTGAATGGCCTCCTCTCGTTTGTAAAATGTTGTTATGTTCCAACTCTACTGCAAATTCCTTGTTTTCCTTGGGATTGTATTCTGTATATTAACATTTCAATAATCTTTCCATGTTTGTTTTATAAAAATGTAAGTTAGTGGTCTGAACCTAATTAAATAAATGATGTTGTTTTATGAATAACTAGTGGTTTTATAAGCTGAGGTGATGGTGGGCAGTGAAAGGGGCTGCTGTTGATTGAGTTGTTAGATGGCCATGCATTTTACTGTGTAGACCAAGTGCATTTTTAAAACCATCAACTGTAAAAGACCTTGAAAAATATTAAATTCGTACAATTGAACAAATAATTAAGTTGGAATGAAAACCAGAAGCCCCTGCGGCCCTTGAGGACTGGAGTTTGACACCTCTGCTGTAGAAACACACAATCAGGCTTTACTTCTTTTTTTGATGAAGATATTGCTATAAAGAGATCCTGTCTGATTTTGTAGAGAGAAGAAACTTAAGAGTCGAGCCCAGGAGTTGGTCGGCGCTTTGGAAAGACTCACAAAAAGCAGCGAGGTGCGGCACCAGCAGTCTGCAGAGTTTGTCAATGACCTGAAAAGGGCCAACAGGTAAGAGCTGCACTGCCTTACACAAGGTCTTTAATGTTAATGCAAATCAGAAGTGGTGACTGGGTTAATGCATATCAGAGGAGTGTCAAAATGTCAGTTCTCAGGAGAGACCGACTGCTTTCAAGAATTGGCGCCTCTGTCCTGAAACTGAAACCAGAACACGTTACAAAGGTCCTTTAGCAAAACCCACTGATATCCTAGACTGCATTCAAATGTTTGGTATTGTTAAAGAAGCAGGGGCATTGACACATCAGCAGTTTTAGGAATATAATTTGGACCCTGCTTTTCAGTTCAACTTGGTGTAACCTCACATTAAATTGTCCCATTTCTTTTTTTTTTTTTTTTACACCTCAATTTCACATTGTGTGTTAACACATAACATAAGAGAGTTTAGTTTGTTTGAGGGTTTATTGAAACAGTTAGCATAATGCGTGGCTTAATAGTAACCCTCCGTATCTGAAGGAAATAATTTTGTTCAAGATTTTTATTGTCTAGCCTAGTGAAATATAATGTCCAACGTAGTGTTTTTTTTTTCAATAGTAAGAAAAGTAAAAATCCCTGTCTTTACCAAATTAAACCACATTCATACCACATGTATATATTTTTTATTGTCTCACACTGTGACATGTATTCAAAGTCTTGGGAGCCCCTAGTGTTTAACATGTGTAGCTGACACTTCACTGTTAAAGAGCGAGCATCTGTTTTCATTCAGTTGTTGAATCCCTTTAAATTGTGCACTTCTGTATAACATAACCCTTATATTTTATATTCCTGCTTCACCAGTAAGGTCTTACTAAATAGAAAGCCAGCTCATTCTGTTTGAGAAACCATAAATAAAGGAGGACCGATAACTCTGGGCACACTTTTGCAGTTTTGTGCAATAAATGATAACACAATAATACACAAGCATAGCAGAGAACACTATGTGTCAAGGAAGCCTGTATTATGTTTGATCAAAGGGACTCACCCTCTAAAGCATCAAAGCTGTTTGATATTTCTTCCTTTATGACAAACGGCTATGTCGTTTCTCTTTCCAGCAACCTGGTTGCAGCCTATGAGAAAGCAAAGAAGAAACACCAAAACAAACTGAAAAAACTGGAGTCTCAGATGATGGCCATGGTGGAGAGACACGAGGCGCAAGTGAGGATGTTGAAACAGAGGATAGCACTGCTGGAAGAGGAAAACTCCAGGCCTCACACCAATGAAACCTCTCTTTAAGAAGAGATCATTGACTCCCATAAAGGTGCCCCAGAGAAAAACTCTTTTAAAGACCTGTAACATGGACAAACAGAGATGGCACTTTGCTACACACAAAGTGATCTTGGGTGTTGAGTTTTGTTCCAGAGTTCTATCCTGCTGCATCACCTTGAGATCGTCTCAGCTGGCAGTCATTTCTGAGCAAATGCATACTTTACCATGCAGTCCTTTAAGGCACATAAATGTATCATTATAATATATCAGCTGCTGCTGCTGATGCTGCTGCTGCAACCCACTGTCATCGAACTTCAATCCTTGGAGAGCTTCTCACTTGAAACAGCACACACCCTTCTTCAACACTCGTGGACAAAAGCAGAAGACAAAAGCAGTCGCCTCTTACAAGCTTGTTCGATTCTGTTCCATTTCCACCAGCAGCTAATTCAATTATCACGATGGAAAAAAAACATTATGCTTGCAAAGCATTACCACAAAAAGTGCCATTGAATGTATTGCAGTACCTGTCAGACTTTATACTGTGCATCACACATTATTTTACTAGCTGCCATTGACCATTTGGTTTCTGTTAGTCTAACTGTCTTAAGTTTTTGTTTTAATATCATTTACAGTATTCTTTTTTGCTGACCATTGTTTAAGGCTGATAATTGACACCCCTATGGAGTTGTTTTTAGGGCATGTTTACCCAGATACATAACTCAAATGAAGAGATCCTTACAGTCATTTAACTGCCTTTGTACAACCAGTCTGCTGCATTACAGTGTTAGGACCTACAATCAGTGTTTACGTGCTTGCTGTCAAAATCTACAGCTATTCTGAATAGCTGGATTACATGTGCATTGGCATTTGTATAGCTTTTTTTAATGTCTCAAAATGTTATTCAGATACCCATATGAAGTTTCCTACTTCCCGTTGACTTTGACCATGTAGTCCAGTATAACACTTTCACTGGTTACAACAGACCCAGCTGAATTGAAAGTTGTCCATTACTGAAGTAAATCTTCTAATATGCTAAATAAGCTATGAAATGGTCTATCTTGCACAGCCCTATCTTTTGCACACATGGACAACATCAAAATGCATGTGGACAAAGCATTATTATTCAGAATACCGATGTTCAAAATATATTCTACATAGAATAATTATGTTGATTGAATGTGAAGGTAGTAAATTATATTGTCTCTGTTCTGCATTTATCATCAAATTACAGCAAAATGTGTTGCAGTTTTGTTTTTAAATACTTGTGTATTCCGATCCGCTTTGGAAATCCCCAGGTTTTTTGTTTTTTTTTCCCTCCAGTTTTAAACATCTGTGATTTAATTTTCAGACAAGGACAGTTATCAGACCTCTGCACTTTAATTGGTCTGAAAACTGATAAGATTTGTTATTAATTGAATATGTAAGAATGTCTACAAACTCTTAATTTGCACAGATATTCTACTGCTTTGGAAACAGGTCTCTGTCAACACTTCTAGTGATTTAAATAACAGATTTAATTTGGGTTTATTATAATATGAAAGTTGTAAGCATGTTAGGGGGCTGTGATACGATACAGAGAGCAGACTGTTACAGATTACCAGGTCACTTCAGTCTCCACTGACGTGTGGAGCCATTCCATTCTCTAATGATTAAGAATGCCTTTTTTCTTCAGTTTATAATTGTATAAAATGTACATACACCAGGTTGAATGACAGCTATATTGTAAGCACATGTTCATAGTTTGGCTTTTTAAAGGTGTAATATACTACAGCGCCAAGGAACATAATTTCATTAACTGTTTAAATTCATGGATCCAAGGTACCATTCCAAAGCAAGTAGACAGTGGTATTGTTTTAAGGGTATTTCTGGTTGTCTTCCTATTTTTTGTGTTTCTTTAGTTGCTGTAGAATGGTTAATCGACTCATTTTATATAGAATTGTAAAAAAAAAAAAAAAACCTCTCCATTTATTTATGAGACATTTAAAATACCTTTATTTTACAAAAAGGTCTTATATCCAGAATAAATACTTTTATTGGCAAACATGTCTCTCGTCTTTTATGTATATTTGTGTATAAATAAACACAACAAAAACCACAAGCCTGAAACAACTTTAAAGTCTGCAAGAGGCCTGGTCTTTTCCTCTGCAACATGAAGTGGGGTCATTCCAAGTCCTCAATTATTGGGTGCTGAGATGTCAGATTTTTGTTGCAAAATTCATGCATAATGGTAATAGGATACATTTAAAAAATCACGTTTCAGCTCTGTCCAACAGTTTGCAAGATGTGTGCCCCCGATATTGGGGGAATTACAGCTGCCATTAAAAGGACATCATTATTATTAGGCTTCATCATCTCACTTCAGAAAATAAGCCTTTTGACACCAAGACTGTTACCAGTGCTCCATTTTTATGCACTCTGTACACAACAGTTTCTAACACCAGTCAGTTTACTGTCTGTTCTTGTGCGCTTACATTCTCGGCTGAATTGTTTTTTCAGCCTTGAAAAGGTCACTGGTCACACCACAAGAGTTATAAATCATTATAGGTTGACTCATTATAAATCAAAATTAAATTTATGAAATATATTCTATTGAGTAATGCTGCACTATTCAAAAAGTACTTGATTCAGAACAGGCAAGATACAAAATATTTTCCCCAATATTTATTAAGGCTCCGATTGAACAGGTTTTTAATACAGTGCATGTACAGTATTTAAATGAAGGCATGCTTCATAGACCATAATTTTGGAAATTTAGGAGAAATAAGTCATTTGCTGCTTGGAACTGGGACTTTTTTTGTTAATTTACATTAGAGAATAATTACTTTTGATAAATGTACTGTAAAGTTTTAAGTTTTAAGTGATGCTTTAAAAACAACAAGCAAAACCTTCAACTGCTCTACATCCCTTTCAAATGTATTGATGTTGTCTAAATTTGTTTTAAAAATACATTGACTAAACATACATAGTGTATTGCTTCGAAAGGCACAGGGACCCCTTTATAGTTTTAAAAAGACACCACGATTTGTGTATCTGTGTTACATACATTCAGCAGCTTGCCACTACTTAAACGATAGTACCCATCAATGAAGCCTCTGCCGTGTGACAGTTGACTATGACTGGAGTTATGCTTCTCGAGCGAAGGGTATAAAATGAATTATCTGGGGTCCCTGAGTGGCTCATCCAGTTTCTTTTAGAAATGGCTGCCCACACATGCGTAATGGCATCAAAGATATAGCTTTGATAGCATGTTTTGAAATATTATTTCCAGTAAGTTATTACATGCAAGTGTGTGTATGCCTCAGACTCAACCATTCCTTTGTAGTACAGATTCACCTGTCCACTGTTCGAAACTTGCTCTTGTCTGGGTTTCATATGGATAGTTATACTGGTATGACACCGACAACAACTCCAGTGTGAACAGACATTGAGATACTGTTCAAGTATAGAAATGCAAGTGTGAACAGGGCATTTAGCAGTGATAATAATGTGCCATGCAGTGCATTATTTAAGCATTATTAAATGGGTAGAAATAACTGGTGAAAATACTAGATTCTGATTGGCTGAGACCTTCTCCCTAGCCATTAGATATGTGGTGATAATACAACAGTGTGAAACTTCTTTCTACGCAGTGGCCTCATCACAGTAAACAATCAACTGTAACTGTACGCCTGGGTAAACAAAACCACTTGCAGCTGAAAACATTGAAAAAGAAAAGAAAATGTCAACATTTCGCCATACTGAGGTAAATGAAGCAGATTGAGACAACCGTGAAATGAATACAACTGAGGAAAACACCAAGCTCCAGACAAAATGGACTATGAAAGTTTTCCGTGACTGGCTAACTGAAAAGAACATTAACATTGATTTAAAAACAATAAAAAATCACCAGATAATTTAAACACAACCCTAAGAGAATTTTACTGAACCGTTCGTAACAGCAATGGGCAAGAATTCAGCATAAGAAGTTACATTTGCCTCAGAGCAGGTATAAATCGCTACTTAAACCAACCACCACTCAGCTGCTGTATGAATATCAAGGCAGAAACAGTCTTTACAACATCCATCAATGTATTAATTGGAAACATAAAAAAATACAGGGAGCTGGGAAAGACAAAACAAAAAACCAAGATGCTGTTCCTCCTGAGCATATGAAAATGTTATGAAAATCCACCGCTCTTTCACCTGATACTGCTTCTGGGCTGCTACAGAAAGTCTGGCTGGATATCCAGTTACACTTTGCTCGTCGAGGCAACAAAAGGCTATTAACACAACTCCAGATGGCATACACTATGCCAGCCTATCTTTCAATG
This sequence comes from Acipenser oxyrinchus oxyrinchus, assembly GCA_030684275.1. Taxonomy (NCBI): domain Eukaryota; kingdom Metazoa; phylum Chordata; class Actinopteri; order Acipenseriformes; family Acipenseridae; genus Acipenser; species Acipenser oxyrinchus. The sequence continues at coordinate 246,193 of JAGXEW010000217.1, forward strand.
AGGCAACTGAAAAGCACTCAGACCACCAGGAAAGAAACAAAGAACAAAATAGAGGTTTTATGTTGGAAAACCCTACTGTCCCACTCTGCCCAATAAAGTCTCTTACAAAGTACTTGACTAAACTGCCACCCGATACCCCATCCCTGTATGTTCACCCACGCTGTGTACCACATAAACGCCTTAACAAGGAAGACGTGGTATACCAAAGAATCACTTGGTGTTAAGTAACTGGCTTCAATGCTCTCATGCATTTGCAAAGAGACTAATTTACCCAGAAATTACATCAATGACTGCCTCAGAAGCACAGCAGTTCAAATGCTATCGGCAGTGGGCATAAGTCGGAGCCTTTGATCAAAAGCTACTGGCACCCAACTCTAAAGCAGCGAAAAGTCTGGAGCAACCAACTCACTGCAACAAAAGATAAAGACAATTCACATCAACCTCCTCCTGTCAAATGAGCAAGCACAAATGGAAACATCACAACACCAGCAGCAATTCCGTCTGCTGGACAAAACCCATATACACACATACATGTTGAAACAATACATGGCAACAGCCAGTTCAGTATCTACAAAGCTTAAACAAGAAACTATTACCGAAGCACCAAAAAAGAAAATATTATACAAAATGGTTTAAAATCAAAAGCTTTATTGTTAAGCTAACACTTTTAGTTATTGTGGAACTTTTTTTTTTATTGCTTAAATACGCCAAGGCGTGTGTTATCATGAGATATCACCATGCCTTGGGTGTCTTCACCCAAGAAGTGGTGATATCTCATGATAACACACAGACCCTGGAGTGTATTATTGCTATTATTAAATGCGTCTATGAGTGTGTTGCTGTTGGTAAATAAAGACGACTAAACTTTTTTTTTTTTTAATGCATTGTATTTGTGTAACCGTCCATTGAGACAAAAAAGTAGTGACACTAACTAAAATTGTTAGCTGAACAATAAAACATTTGATTTTAAACTGTTTTGCATATTTTCTTTTTCGGTGCTTGTGACAGACAGAACGATTCTTGGTGATAGACCTCCCTACCGACCTGTGAGGGCGCTGAGTAAAGGGAACAGAGTGCCCTCGTCTGGATGGCCAAACAATTAATTCCCAGGGTAAGGCAGAAGTCGGCCATCTAGAAAGGGGTTAACACGATCCAGCACTGTTGCAAAAGGACAGCACCAAACCCGGACAACACTGCACTTGTCACAATTAAACTATTTGTACCACGAGACCTGTAGCACTCACTGTGGACTTGTGATCGTGTTTGTGTTAACTGTGGGTGTTTAAATACTGGGACTATTATTTCGGGGCCAACCTGTGGATTAAACAGAGCAATATGCAAACGCTGTGTATTGTCTGTTATCATTAGTGTTTACTGTTTGTCATCAGACTTTGGATTACAACATAAACCTTCATTTCACCAGTACTTTGTTGTCTGTCATTGTCTTGAGCACTGCATCACCCATACACCTGCGCAATGCAACCACTTTGCCACAGTGCTTCTATAATACTTTCTTGTTTAGGCTTTGTATATTGAACTGGATGTTGCCATGCATTGTTCCAACATGTATGTCTGGGTTTTGTCCAGTACACGGAGCTGCTGCAGCTGCTGTGACGTTTTCATTTGTGGTTGCTCGTTTGACAGGAGGTTGAAGTGAATTTTCTTTATTTTCTGTTGCAGTGAGTAGGTTGCTCCAGCCTTTTCTCTGCTTTAGAGTTGGGTGCCAGTAGCTTTTGGTGATATTGTTTTTAAATCACTATCAATATTCTTTTCAGTTAGCCAGTCATGGAAAACTTTCATAGCCCATTTTGTCTGGCACTTGGTGTTTTCCTCAGTTGTATTCATTTCTAGGTTGTCTAAATCTGCTTCATTTACCTCAATATCGCAAAATGTTGACATTTTCTTTTTCAATCTCAGGGATTGCTGTCATACTGACTGACTCGAGAGGTTTTGTTTATCCAAGAGTTGGTGTATTGATTTTGTTTACTGTGATGAGGCTGCTTTGGAGAAAGAAGTTCTGCACTGTTGTGTTATTACCAGATATCCAATGGGTAGGGAGAAGCCAATCAGAATCTAGTATTGTCGCCAATTATTTCTACCCATTTAATAAGAAGCACTAGCAAAGTGAAACAAAATATGTATATGAAAATGTACAAGGGCAGGAATGAAACCAGAACGTCAACAAAACAATTACAAGGCTTACATAATACTTGTAGAATAGTATATTTTAAAACTACATATAATTTAACTGCAAAAGTAACAAATACAAAGGGAAAAATGGAGAAACTACTCAAGTTATACTGTAGTTATGGTAGTATAAATTCTGTAAAGCGGTGTGGTTTTTACCCAAAAATGAAACAATTCTGGTAAAATTGACCAAAAAGTAGTTTAAAAAAAGAAAAAATAAATAAACAATAAATAGCTAGTAAAGCTGGGGTTTTGGGAATATTCTTGATTTTATAAATAATTAATTGGTGTTTAGCTATTGATCAATCACTGTGTGTGTGTGTGTGTGTGTATATATATATATATATATATATATATATATATATATATATATATCACACACACTATATATATATATATATATATATATATATATATATATATATATATATATATATATATATATATTATCTAACAGTTCATGTGGGGCTCTAGTTTATTTTAGTAAAACTAAAACGTTTAGGTTTGTTCCTACTAGAGGTCGGCACTGGTAGAATATCCGGAACTGGGTACCTGGCGTGACAAATACCCAGATCTTTATCGAGTAATGATTTAAAAAAAAACAAACACATAAACACATATATGACAAACACTGTTTTAGAGCAGGTGCAGTGACTTTTTATTGTACTGATTAACAACTGACATCACGAAGATGCTGCAAAATGATCTGTCGATCTCGGGCAGGTGTTGTGACTCTTGGTCTCCCAGTTCGTGGCCTGTCATTAACAGAGTGTGTCTGGTTATATCGTCTTGCCCAGTTTGAAATTGCTGGCTGTGAGCACACAAGACTGCGAGCCACAGTACGCTGCCCTAATCCAGCCTCCAACATGCCGACTGCACGAAGGCACTGCTCTCTTGCCAGGCGTGGCATATTGTTGTTTTTTCTGTGATTTTCTTTATTGCTTTTATTCAAGCTTGCAATTCAACAGCTGAAATCACTCCATAGCCAGTGTCCAATCAACTGTCTCACTAATTAGTTCATATGCTTTAGTCATAGTAACTCAAGCGTGTCATGGTCAAGGAGTGATAAGTTTCTTTTAATGCTCGGTATAGATTACCTTTTGACTCTGCAGATAAACACCAATTTTACTCATCTCTCAAAACCCAGAGGTTCAGAGGGTTCAGAGTCCA